>KE505596.1:60856-73988 GCA_000441515.1 Elaeis oleifera | reverse complement strand
TTATATATATATATATATATATATATATATATATATATATATGATGGAATGGGAAAAGTCGTGAAGGAGGTGCAGGTGCCCACTGCTCATGTAGTTGCATCCAGCTTTAATTTCTTCATTAAGTTGGGAGGCACCATATTCTCATTGCATTGTCCATATTTATTTATTACTTTTGCTCGACAGTACCACCCCACCTTTAACCAAAGGAATTAAAAATCCCCATGCTTGTGCATGTGCACAAAATATACTTGCTAAGAACCTGATAATACAGATATTACAAAAAAATAATTTTTTATGATGATATTTTATCATCATAAATAATAATTTATCATCATAAAAGAGTATTTACGATTGTCTTGCGATGGTATTTTAACCACCATCGTTTCAGTCGCAGTAAAAGCTCTGCAACGAAAAAATATCATCGTAAAAAATTTTACGATAATTTTTTACGACGGTAATTACTTGCGTCGCAAAAAGGCATCATATAAGATGTATTTGTGACAGTTATTTACGACGAAAGATACCGTTATAAATAATTTTTTTCACAGTATTTTATCATCATAAATAATATTTATTTTTACGATAACTATAACCGTCACAAATAGTGATAGTAAAAATTTTTTTATTACAGTACTCCACCGTCATAAAAAGTGACAGCAAAAAAAATTTTTTTTCTTACAGTTCTTTGCCGTCACAAATAGTGATAGCAAAAATTTTTTTTCTTTACAGCATTTTATCATCGTAAACAATGATAGCAAAAATTTTTTTTATTATTTTTAATATATTATTTACGACGATAAATATCATGGGTAGGAAGAAGCTTGATTGTTTCAAGTGATTTTTTACCACAGCAAAATACCGTCGCAAAAGAAAAAAAAGAGAGGAAAACTTAGACGGGATGTTTTAACTATTTTTTACCACGGCACAATACTGTCGTAAAAGAAAAAATAAATATATATATTACCTACGATGCGTTACCGTCGTAAAAATCATGGATTATTTATCACGATTCATTACCGTCGTAAAAATCATAAATTATTTATTATAATTTATTATCATCATAAAACTCTATTTTTTACTACGAGATTTGATTATCGTTGCGAATAGCAATTATAATTGACATCTTATTCACAAAAATTTTTTACCATCATAATAATTTTTTGTAATGATAAATCAACCATCACAAATAATTTTATTTATTTATTTATTTATTTTATTTAGTGAGAGATATGCATGAATTCAAGGTCAATAACTGACTCGGCCTTGCCAGCATTCCAATCAGGTTAGACAAAACATATTTGAGGTATTCTATGCTTAGATCACAAGTTCTACATGGGTTGAGCTATGCTTGGATCATCTTGGCCTGACCCAAAATGAAGATTATATATATCGCATATATGGCATATCAGGTAAATTATATATATCGTAGTTGCAATTGCAACCCCCATTATTCAAGCAAGAGAATGCTACAGGGAGCTGGTTGATCACTTAAAATAATTCTCATGCCATGAGGCAAGAATGGATTAATTGGTGGAATGTCGATGAGGGGGTCGGTCGAACCATGAAGTGCCATGCACCTCGTATAGCATTTCCATTGAAGTATTGGTCGACTGTTGTTTAAGCAACCATCCCTTGAATCTAGTTTTGAATGTGAAAATTTCTGGTAATTTTATCCGATTGCATTGATAGAATATTAGTCTTTGATTGAAGGGAGGATTCCTCTCGGTACCCTTTCTTAGGAAAGCCTGCATCCCAGTTAGCCCGTATGGGCTGGGTTGAGACTGGTCCAATGTGTTTCCCAGTTGATGTCTCATAGCCCAGATAGATGCTGGCACGACATGCATCCCTAGTTGGTTCTTTTGAGCTAGCAAGATCTCTCTCTCTCTCTCTCTCTCTATCTATAATTCTATCTATCTCAATCTCTAATGTTGACGAGACTTTTAGGCTGTGGACTATACAACGTTAGGCAGTCCTCTCCCGGGTAATCGTAAGCCCTATCTCGATGAAGGTAAATTTGAACCGTCTAATTACTGCCATCTTAGATTTACATGTTGGTCAGCTTGCACGTTCAACAAAGCTCTATACACATACATACCACATAGGAATCATTAACGGGTCTTCGATATTTCTATATACTGTACGTACGTGTAAATTAAGAAGGAATCTCTCTCTCCATGCATGCAGGCAGGCAGGCATGCACGTGGCGAACACATGAATGGCATGAAGGCATAGTTTCTGCAAAGGACACACCGCTATCAAATACGTAACAAGTCACTTGTGACGTACACTTAATTACGGTAGATTGAAACGCTACCATTGCTGATGATATGAGAACTTTTTTAGTATGCATGACAGGACCATCTTCGTAGATAAAATATACCAACTATTTCTAAGTATGGTTTTAATGTGATTTATCTAGTAGTTTTTTTCTAAAATCCAATTGCATACCATAACGTTGGTCTTCATTGAAGACAGGTTTCTCCATGCTATGAGTGCAAAGTAACGCTCCATATAACTTTTTCGAGGAAAGGTATATATTATCCAATTCTCTAGCCTCCCTAATTCTAGTCTGATCTCAATTGGTGAGATATGTCTGGACCAAGAACGGGGTGAGGTGTGCTTAGTCTAGAGTGCTGCAGGATGTTGGTGAGATCTCGTGGCCCAGCCAATACTTCTCTGGCTTTTAGAACTCTCACCTCGCATTTCCCAAATGATCTCTTTGGGACATGTGTTGATGATGTACCTGGTGTAGATGTTGGCAAGAACTGAAGGGTTCATGTCTTTATCACAAAGATCACTGAAAGGATTCATGTATAGATGGCAGGATGATGCAAATTTGCTCATGGGCTAGCTATACCTTCTCAAGCTGCAGCCCTTTCAAATATGAAACGCTTGAGAACAAGGCCTACTGAGTAACTCTTTATAATCGGAGGTCGATCCTCCACTACTGTTTTGCTCAAAAAGATTACTTACTATATAACCATTACAAGATAATTTCTCATGTAACTTTATAGAGGGAATATGTTTTTTTTTTAATTAATATAGAGTTTTAATATGACACCGTTAGAGATATATAAAAATTATAATTATTTTGCTAATCTTATACATCATATCTATTATAACGGTTTGTCACATATCAAATATTATATATGCCAAGGCTGCCCTAACGGAAGCTTAAGGAGCAATGGCCCATGCAGCTTCTGTTTGAAATCTACTAATTTTTCATAGTCGAGCTTTATTTTTTGGCGGAAGAAACTTAGAGATGTATATTGCAACATTCTAAACCTAACTACACGTATGTATTCATGTATGTATATATAATTAATCTAGATACAAAAAAGGGATTCCTTCAGGTCCCTAAACTTTTTTACATTAGATATATAAAAAAGTTTGATGTGGAATCATTGTTATCTAAAATAATATTCTTGTGCACCTTTTAGCTTTACAACTGTCCATTGTATTCACTATAATGACCTACAATGATTTCACTTGATGGCTGTCAGCATGTGCAACTCTGCAGTTCAGTGTCGATTGATTCAACCGTTCATGATTTGATTTATAACTTTGGAGACCCTTGTGATAGTAGGACCACTCAAGAGCCCTTCGATGATCAAATTCTTGTGGTAGTGACCTAGATTACAGGAGGAGCCACCATTCATCCTCTTCTAAAGGACATCACAGTCTGATGGAGTGCATCAGTCTCGCAATTAGACATATCTTCAGAGACACTAACACAGCGGTAGACTGGATGATTGCCTATGTTGCTAAGCATACTGGAGATGTTTTATAGATGATTGCCTATGTTGCTAAGCATACTGGAGATGTTTATAGATGACAAGGGAGACAACCCTAGACCGTTCCGAGATATTTTGTTTGCTGACTATTCTAGATGTATTTATACAAATATGTATGAATATCCCATTTTCAGCCAAAAAGAAAGGACCAAGAAGGGTGACTAATTGATATATAGAAGTCCCTCAGTTTGATCTCCATGAAAAGTCTGGTAGTCCAAGGGCAGAAGAGCAGGTCTGAGAGCTTGCAGCAGCTCAGAGAACTGTTGCTGTTCTTTTAAATCTTCTGGGACTCGTACACTGGAAATTTTGTCATTATATTCATTGTGCCAGACACCACAAAAACACAAGGTCGATTCATCTACCAGACCTGCTTATGATTCAGTGTTTGCAGATACACCAGATTCAGAGTTTCAGAAAGTAAACCAATATGGGAGCTTGGTGCCAAAGTTTAGAAATGGTTACTCATATTTTCAAAGAAGGTGTTTCTGCCTCTACCAAGGGCACATATCTCAGCATTAGTTTGTCTCGCAACTATTAAAATGATTCAGAAGGTCCACACTTGTTTTTGCAAAAAATGATGGTAACCAAGGGATGCACATAACTAAATCTTACACCAACTTCAGGCAGTGAAGATACCAGAATGAAATCCATATTGGATCAAAACAAAGATCAAGATACTAATATGACCTTTTTACATTCTTCTTCAAATAGGAGACTGAAACACCAGATGCAAGAGTCTTCAAATAAAATAAAAGAGTTACATGGATTTGAAGCCTGATCATTTAAACTATCTAAGCCACTAGTCCCTAAATTGAAACTTCTTTTTTGCCAGATACTTCGCTGCCAAAACCTCGGCTATCTCAGTCAGGCTAGGGAATACTAAACTACCAGATAAGTTAAAAATCTTTACAGAATCCGTTTGACCTTGGCTCTGTTGATGAATGCAAAAGGTCCGTTGAGCTTTAGAGTCCCAGCAATATGTAGTAAACTAGGGTGATGGGGAGCGCAATCAGCATTCCAAAGATAACCCTGAAATCATTAAGCATTCTATCAGAAACATGTTCTATCTAAGCCGAGAGACATGCCAATTATGCAGTACTTTAACAGGTAAGAAAAATTGCGACTCAAAGTCAGACTGGCGAACGAATTTCTCAACCATGAAACTGTCAGATCCAAGAAAATGCTACCAACAAAATAGATTCAATCAAGACAGGAGTCAGTGCATATAATACAGAAGTGCAATGAATTCATGTCCTTAAAGAACTCCATTTGGTATCATCTCATTTCTTTGTTTCTCATTGGTAATGGCCACAAAACAGTATAGCATTCGTCAAGATGTAAACTGTTAAATCATAAAATCAAAGCAGCATTTGAGCTCTGCTCCATCAAATAATAAGCCTCTCGATGGGATGATAGTTTCAGAGAAGGCATGAATTTATACACAGTTCCAAATATTTGCTTAATACATTGGATATTTCCAAGTGCACATGTGCAAGTGTGTCATAATAGTGAATTCATATACATGTATGCTTGTTCCTAAGAAACAGAACCTTAAATACAAGAGAAGGCGATGAAAGAATGGAAGTTAAAGAATGTACCCTGTGCTTAGAATATCAGGATGGACATTATACTCCTTGGCGAACACAAATGGAACAATTCCTTGAGGAAGAGCTGCCTGTAATTAAAAGTGAATAATTTATTACAGCAACTATCGTCTCTTATCAACTCACAAGTACCAATTACAACCAACCAAATAGCTACAAGCATGTAAAGTAAATTTTGTCTGGTCCTCTAGCATAAATTTAATGTTTCCAACTCATTGCTCATCTCTTCAAACATGATATGTTTGTATTGGATTTGTTTACCTGTACGATGCCGATATGCAAGAGAACGCCTCTAAGTCCAACAGCAATTGAGGCTGCAGCCATGACAGCAGGGCCTGTAACAAATCTGACAGCCATTGCAAATGCAGCAATCGAATTGCCACAAGCTATAATCCTTGGTTGCAATGCCATAAATAAACCTGTAGTAATAAAACCAAGTTCCTTAATGCAAGTTTCAGAATGAAGAGATGGTAGCCATCAAAATTTGGTTGGAAAGTGAACAGACATCTTCTGTCATCAAGGATCATAGTTAGAGATAAAAATGAAGTTAACATGGTACAAGTTAGAAACTTGATATACCAAGACTGAACATGGCCATTCCAAGCCCTGCATCTGATAGAATGGAGATCGAGCGAGCAATAATTGCAGGCATTTCAATATTCCATCTGCAAAATATAATGATGAGATCCTAGGATTCATACGTAAGCAAATTGTGAAATAAGAGAAGGTTGTTTTGGGATGACCATAACCTGAAAGAACTAGGGACCAGATGACACCAATTAGGCTGGAGTAGGTGTTTGGATTTCTAATTAGCTTTCGCCAGACCATGATCAAAATAAGCCTGGTCATCACACTAGCAGGTGGCATCGAAGTCGGCTTGATTTCTCCATCAGCCCCAGATTCGGGTGGAGTTCAGCTGTGGAATTGGAACCGAGCTTCGAGAGACTAGGCCCATCCTTCTGCAGTGAGTCCATTCCCTGGGTACCAGCTCTGTTCTGGAAGCTGAAGTCATCGCGACCATATACATCATAGGCATCTAAGATCAGAAAATTAAATTAACAGCCAGCATGAGGTATTTTTATGGGAATTAGCAAAGAATCTAGAGGTAAAAATTGCACCACACAAGTTTAAGCAACTCAAATAAGCAACAACATCAGGGTTGCCTTTTTTCTTTGCTTTTTGGTAGGGCTCGAGCCCTAATAAAATTGCAATCATGTCTCAACTGTTCTAAAGTTCAGAAGCTAGCTAATAGCATCATTGTTATGGAGAAAGCACAGCTAGTAAACAATAGACAGTATGATGGACTCAACAACATGGGAATTTTCCAAGCTAAACAAAGAACAAATTTTGTTACTTAGAATGTGATATTTGTCCTACCTTGATATAAAAAAGGTAGAGAAATGCAATACTAATAAACTACGTCATATAATGAATCAAGATCAAAACCATCAATTCATCAAAACCAAGTACCTAAACAACATGCTTTTTAATTCCCATCCCACAAAACTACATATCTGTTGATTCCAATCCCACAAGACTAAAAATGATATCAATCATCAATAACAGAACAAAAAAAAAGGGTCCACAGACAAGAAGAAATCATGCCATGCCATATATAGAGAAAGAACACAAGCCATGGAACAAACCTGAACAACAACAGACATGAAACATAAAACTGCTACATAAACCAAAGCACCAAGCACTCACCTTTTGGATGGTGATCAGTTGGGTGAGCTGCTCCACCATGCTCATTTCCAAACTCCCCCCCTCTAAACACGTGCATCCCTCCCTCCGACACCGGCGAAGCACTCGAGCTCCAAACAAACATGTGCAAATCCTTCCCCCCCTCACCCCCACCCACCTTCTTCTTCGCCCCACAGGAGAGAATATTCCGGTGCCCGGCGGCGCCGGATATCCGCCCGCCACCCCATTCGCCTTGGGAATCCCCGCCGCCACCCGCCACCACTCTCCTCGTCGAAGCCCACGTTCCCAAAGTTGGAATGCCTCGGGCTCACACCACTCGCATTCCTCCCATTCACCATGGAATAGAAATCGGTGTGGTTGAAACTCGACCCCTCGGCGTCGGATTCCTCGACGACTGAAGCGAATATATCTCGGCATTCGATAGATTGGATGGTCGGGGAGTGATGGAGACGCCGGAATTCAGGCCGTGTGACCGGCGGGAATATATCTCCGAGCGCGAGCTGGTCGACTTCCTCACCGTGACATGGAGCTTCCCATCCTCCCCGACCTCAGCCTCGGTCTGCAGCGGCTCCTTGCCATCGAGGGAGATGATGTCGGAGTCGACCCGGAAGGAGATGATGGAGCCGGCGGTGTCGGGGAACTGCTCGGTGATGAGAAGCTTAGCTCCCCTGTACTCAAACAAGAAGAGCATCAATGTGTACCAAATTATGCATTGGAGGACGACGATTTGGACCATGAGGCTCCCGAAGCGGGCCGTACATTCCCTTGAGCAAGGGGATGCCCATGACGAGAGTGTTTGGAAGTGTGGCGAGGGAGAAGAGTGTTATGGTCCACTCCAAGCACCCTCTGGAGCTGGTTTTGGACCAAATGGCCAAGACCACGAGGACGATGAGCTTCTGGAGGGTGTCGGCCGCGATGAAGCGGTAGTTCATGGCGTAGGGGTTGTTGGTGGAGATGAAGTGGAAGGAGAGGAGGGGACGGCGAAGAGCGCGACGAAGCGGTTGATGCCGGAGCACTGGTCGGGCTGAATATCCTCCACCATTTGACGGAGCCGTAGGCCAGGATCATGGCGACGTAGAGCGGGACTACGGCCGTGAGGACGTGGTAGAGATCGGCAGCTGTGATCATCTTGTCGATGGGATTTTGGAGGAGGAGAAGGTGGTGAAGAGAATGAGCTACAGGTTTGGCTTTAAACAACCGAGAAAGAAAGGTCTGGAGCTTTGGGTTACAACTAAGAAGGCAGGACAGTTATAGCAGGAAGAAAGCCAGAGAAGGGAACCAAGATGGTTTCTTTAATGAATGGGAGGTATCTCAGGTATGTTCTGGTACTAGAAGAAGAAGGGAGGGAGCTTCACAGCCAGAAGCTCTTGGGCCCAGAAGAAGAGGTGAGGACTACTGGTGGTTTGAGTTGGAAAGAAGGTGGCTTGTCTAAGGGAGTAGAAATGATGCTGAGCAGTTGGGCTTTAACAGTAGTGAGTTGGTGGTAATGGAAACAGAAAAGAGAAACAAAACCAGGATAAAGGCTGCACAAAGCCACCTAAAATCCAGCAAAGGCTCAGAGAAATGAGTTTACTTTGTGGTAGCAAGCACAAGAGAGTCTTTTTTTTTTTTTTTTTGTTTGGCCTTTGAGGTGGAGAGTGGGCAGCAAGTGTGGGTGGTGGTACTATTGATGATTTTTAAGTGAATATTTATGGCGGGTTTCTAAGGAAAAGAGGAAGGAAATATGGGTTTCTGGGGAGTTAGGAGGGGAGCTGTTAGCTTGCTCTCATGGCCTCATTAGTCTCTGAGTGATGATGGGAAATGCCAGCCAATGAGGAAAAGCACTGGGTAGGGTTGGTGCGAGTATAACAACAAACGTAGGTTCACAGAATCCAAAAGAACCCCAGTCCAACTGGCTTCTCTCTCCAGCTATTACACTGGTGATGCGTCAGGGGGTCTCAGTGGCTGCCTTTTTTTTTTTTGGTTATTTTATTTTGTTTTTTGGTTTTTGTTTCTTTTAAACTTTTGAAGGGAGAAAGTGAGGGAACACTGAACTAAATATGGGTCATGTGTCTGTTTTCTGCAATGGAAATGGATTTTGGAAGAACTCTGGGATTTTTTGTCCTCCTGAGAGGGGAGCAGGGAGACACCAAGTTCCATCCAATCAGTGATATGGTCAAAAAATAGTGTGATAAGAAATTGCCTTGTAGACCGGTTTATTTAGAAGACTTGGGTCATCTCTTCTGACCGGAGGTCAATTGCAGGTCCTTCATGTCATGGGTCATCCAGCATCTCATAATTATGATATGACCAAATTAGATTTGCTCAATTCATCTCTGTAGCTTTGTATCTCGTATTTGGATCAGCCCAAGTCTTGTGAGCTAGAACCAAACTGCATTATCTGGATCAAACGAGACCAAGCATCTTGAAGATGTTTAGGACTGGGGTGAGTCTAATAGTCCTTGCTACAGAACATTTTGGAGAGGTGCTGTTCCTTAAAAAGCCAAGATATTCATGTGGTTGGCATTGAAAAGTAGGCTGCAAAATAGAGAATTGATGGCCACGAATGGATGACAAATTGATCAGAGCTATATTTTTCTGCGGTTTGGCCTGAAAGTATCAATCTCCTACTACACTGGGCAAAGTACACCTGGGCTGTGTCAAATATTGCTTGGGTATTAAAGGCTGCCTTCAATCCTCTGTTCGGCTTGGAGCCATTGGTGATCAGAGAATAAAGATAATTTTAATACTATTTTATCCGAAAAAATTATATCCTACATCATGTATACCATACCATATCAATTTGGAGGCAGGTATGAGGCATTTAGATGACAGGGATGTCCTTTGTATTGGAAATAGACTGGAGAGCCACGCAGTTGTTTCAAGATTTTCTTTTTTTTTTCTTTTTTTTTGGGTGGGGTACGAGTTGTTTTAAGATGCTTGATGGCCCACTCTGTAACATAATCGCTGCTATGTAACTCTAATCTTTCTTATTTAATAATTGTGGCGTGTTATCCCTCATGTTTTCTCAAAAAAAATTTGCTCCTGTATAAATTAATTATGAGAATTGCACCTTAATATTGGATAGCAATCAAAACACTTGGATTGGATGTACCAACTTATCTTGCCAGCAAAGTTTCTCGGTGGTTGAACCGAGGACTTGAGTTCAAGTTCCATCTTCATTAAGGTTAGAATAGAGACAGGACAAATCCTTGATATTAGTAGACCGTTATACATAGATTTATTGTGAAAGTAAGAGAAAGGACTCTAAGACACTCAAATTAAACACCAATTCGACCACCACATATCCTTGCATATTTTGAGATCCCACTAATCATAATTGCTTTTAGAGTGAATTTAATAAGCATCCTCCTTGTTATGTTTCATGCATTTTGTTATACACAATTGCTAGAGATGGAACATAATGAAGGTCTACATTAAAAATTATATTTAATTAACCTGATCACCATCTAAACAAAGTGTTTTTTTGCTATATATTGATAAATACACTACATGACTCATGAGTAGAGCATCTCCCGTAGCATTTCATAAGACTCGAGAGAGAAAAACTTAACCAAAAGTGTATTTATTACATTTGGGAATATTAATGGGAGGTGATCGATCTGGACAGACACTTCAATAACTAAAGAGGACCTAAACTTAAAATTTTAGCCGAACCAAGGTAGTGAATGTTATTGTTGTTTTGTAGCATGTTGAGATTAAAATTTATACAAAAATAATAAAGCAAATCTAATAGCTAAGATGTTTCTTTTCAATCGCTAGATGAATTGATTTACATCAGTTACAACCCAGCAATTTCCGTTTGGCAATCGAGGCATCGATGTTACTCATTGTCTTAAGAGTTGGGTTGGATTCGAGCTCAATTAAATATGGATCAACTCTAATGGATTTACCTAGATAAATTGATTTATCTAGCTTGCTAGGCCATATTATAGGCTCAAAAAGGGTTTTAAATTCATTTTCCATCATATTTAATCAAATTTAATGGACCTCATTGGCTTAGTTTTAACTTGTCATTTGGTAGATCTATATCCGACCAAGATGAAGTTTTTAAACCTACACCCCACTCTTATAAGTTAACTTTGGATATGGTTTGGGTCCTCAAATCAGATAGGATTTAGACTAGAGCAGATCCACACCACCCTACCCGTGTCTCCGATCTATCAGCTATATAACAACAATCATATAGATATGTATAATATGAATATTGAATGTTCATAATTAGTTAATGTTAGAGAGATCTAATCGGCTATAATTGGTAAGATCATGATGGATTTGAGTCATCGGATGCCTCATCTAAATTAGTAGGTTGTCTTCGAGATATATTGAGCTTTGTAAAGCAGCTAGCTCAAAAAAGAAGAAAAAAGAATTGATACCCACCACATACCTTAATTATGTATATGGTTTGGGTCCTCAAATCAGACTAGGCACCCACCTGCATCTCCAATATATTGGATATATAATGCCAATCTAAATCCAATCATATAGATCTATATAATGTCAATGTCGAATGTTCATAATTACTCGATGAAGCCCGACCGCACCATCATGTGACTCGATGTGGTCCAACCAAGCCGGCCCTCGAAATATTTGATCTAGCACAATCCCCAACCAATCTCAAACCTCAACATCAAGACCCAATCCTAGCCACCCACATTGATCAAGCCAACTCCATTGACATTTAACAACCCTAGGCCTGCCAGCCACGAATGCATCGAAGCCCCAAACTTTAGACAAAAGCTTACATGTCACCATTCCCTCCAACACCTTGTTCCCCAACTCCTCACACTCCTCAAAAAGAAAAGGCAAAAGAAAGAGAGAATGAGTCACCTGGGAGAAGACCATATGATGATGATGATGGGCAGCGAGCCGTACGATGCGGTTGTCCAGAGGAGCGCAAGGAATCTCACAAGCAATCCATTATTCCTCGCATGCCATGGGATGGTCGCTTTTATATTATTATTTTTCTGGCTTTGTGGCGTTCTCTTTCCTATCTTTTTCCATCCTTTAATTATGGGGGGGAAGGCAGGCGGCGCCGCTCTCAAAAGGCACGGCAAGAGGGGGTGGGGGGGAGAGGGTGGAAGCCATTATTTTTCCGGGGCGCAGAGAAAAAAATAAATTATGTGGCGACCGCATCATTCGCTGCTGCAAAAAGGAAAGACCCTTTTCCGTATGTGAAAAAGATTGGAATAAAGAAAACTGGGAGGAAAATAATTAATTAATTGATTAATTAATTAATTACTTTTCCTCTTTAATCGGTCTGGGGCAGCTGTTCTTTGCTGTATTCGCTGTGCCTCGAACGAAGAGAAAATAATAAAATTGGAAGATTAAAAAACTCATTCACCTTCTCCCATAATTAGCATTGGTAGGGCTCTCCATGCTTATGTGTCATTGATGTATTATTAAGTATATATGCATTAAATTTTAAACAAGTTACGAGACTTGTTGATTTATTTTTTTAGCCCAAGATTTCAAAGTCATACAAGTTTAAAGAATTAAATTTTTTTGATTTATTATTATAGGTGAATAGTAAGATGGATTAGGATGCCAATTTTGTGGAATTCTACCATCTCTGCTCCAATTATCAATTTCATAGATATTCGTGCTTTTGCTATATTAGTTGCATCAATTTTGCGGCTCTATAATTAATCATTTCAAAAAAAATATTGAATAAATTTTAAATAATATGAGCAATATGCATTGAATTTAATAAATTATTAAAATTATTAATCTTCTATTTATTAGCTCAGGATTTTGAAATTATATATTTTGAAGGATTTTCATTTGCTAAATCATTTCTTATCCGCTTAAGGTTTTGGAATCATATATTTTTTGAAAACTTTAAAACAATAGAAGCTAAATTATTTATATGACGTTAGATGTGCGTGCGTGTGTGTGTGTATAGACACACACATGCATACACGCTAAAATTCCTTACTTTCACCGTAAGAAATATGTTCATCTGCCGAAATAATAAAGAATAAAAAAAACGACAGTGAGAGAGAGAGAGAGAGAGAGAGGAGGAGGGAG
>KE505596.1:27803-38009 GCA_000441515.1 Elaeis oleifera | reverse complement strand
AAGAAGGGCTAATTCCTATGTTCTATGCTTATTCTCATCCCACCTCTTGAGAGTGATTTCAATTTAAATCGACTCCTCAACGACAATCCAAACAAAAGTTCAATGGTAGAGACACCATTTGAATTATTAATTTCATGTGCAAGAGATGCCTCACTGATACATTATATGAATGCTTAAAAGGATAAAGAATTTTTGAAGGAATTAATAATGCCAGAGGCAACCCTAGGCCAATAGAGGATTGGTGCAATTCATAGAATTATTACAATGCACAATGGGGTTGTAATTCAGAACTTGTTCCCATTATGCTCTATGGCATGTCAATATTGGGGAGCTTATCATTGGTACTCCCTGAATAATGGTGGCAAAATCTGACATGCACCATCAACTCCCATGAATGTATCGGGGAAAATGGATTTATATGGGATTTTATAAAATTGAATGGTTAATACACGGTGCACCCATTTATTAAACCGGTGTGTTTAGGTTTAGACCCAAATATAGTAGGTAGGTGATCTATTCTCACATGTGGTTTAGCTATTATAGGAGAGAGCGATTCTTTGTGCACTGCACACAGTGCAGAAATTCAGCGCCACGTGCGATGATAGATCATCAGGAGGGGGGGTGTTTTTCGACACCAATCACGCATTCATTCTGCACCGCGCATGGTGCAATAAGAATTTTGTTATTAGAAAGGTTGGATGAAATGGTGGATCACATGATTTTAGAATCCAAAATTCAATGTTACCTAGTCTGATCTTTGATTAATCAAGACTTCATGTATCCTCAATTTCTAAGTTTACTTCGATGAAGTTAAGAGAATATTTAGTTCACAATCAGAATCAAAATGAGAATGGAAATAGAAATGGCTTGGAATCGAAATTGGAATGGCCAAATCCTTCGAAGCGTTTGGTTCGTGATCAGAATCAGAATCGGAATCGAAATTGAAATGAAAAATTAAATCCATAGAGAAGAGTAAGGATTGAGTTCTACATAGATTGAGCCATTCTCATTCCACTTCAGAATCGAAATCGAAATCGGAATGAGACTCCTCCCAACTAAATGATTGGAATGGGAGTCACGCATTCCGATTCCAGACCTCCACTCTCCCTAATTAAACATCTCTTAAATTTATTTTATTATTTATGATCTTTGCATATCATGTGCTGTTTTATCCTTAGTTACATACATGAGTGATGAGCAAAAACTTAGAAGGATCGGTGAGCGGGTACGGAGTAACGTTAAATGAATGGGTGAGATGTGGATTTACATTTTCCAACTCGATTATAAATAAGTTAAGTTTGTGTTTGAGGTTTTTTTTATTTTAATTTAGCTTGACCTTACTCAAGGTATTGTGACTCCTGACTAAGCAAATTACCACCCCCTATCCATATGCATTTCTTTTTGGGATTGAAAGTATTGTGAGCTATAATCTAAGCTAACCATAACAATTCCCACTTCGCTTGAAGTATGGCTTAAGCATCAGTAGGACATGACAAAAGACTTGAGATTTGCACAGTTTATTAGAGTCTGACCCAAATAAGCCCAAATAAACTTAAAATTAGAACTAATGATACATTAGGTTGATGAGTATGTATATCATACAAAAACTTAGGGCACAAGATTAAACTAGATGTGATAAGGACAAATGGATTTTAGCGAGTTAACTGATCAAAAACTGAGATGAGTTTTGGCATGTTTTGACTCGATCATTAATAAATTAACATAATAAAATTATTAGTATATATTTATCATATAATCAAACTAGCTTATAATCCTGTACCATGCTAGTTACGAACTTGAGCTATTTATATTGGAAGTGACATATCAATCATATTAGACCACATTTTTTCAATGTTTATTCATTGATTATGTTAACGAACACCATCATGAATTATATAATGCTAGAAAATAAAAAGGTGCCATATGCAAAACGGAGGGAGGGAGGGGAGAGAGAGAGAGAAATGTATAGGAACTCTTGTAGAACCCTCATGGCATATTTGGCCATTAAGTTTCAAGTTATGGTGATCCGGGCGTGCATTAATTTAATGATTATCCATATTAGTTAATAATCACCAAATAACAATACAGTCTAATCATTAGATATAGAAGGTATGGTTTATTAAGTCACTAAACAATTGATGTAAAGGAATGATATAGTGTCAATATTAGACATTCAATCTATTAGATCATTAAACAGTTTATGCTATGTTATGTGTCATCTATGGATTAAAGTTCGCTGTCACTTTGCTTCTCTTTTTGGTGCTTGGTCCATGTACGTAAAAAATAGCTTATTTAATACAACAAACAGCTTCTGGAAGCATTTATATTTATCTAAAAGAAGCATGAATGATAGAGGGTCTGATTGGTTGGATATTCATAACCTAAGCGGGATCCCACACGTGTGCTAGTTTTGACCGGGCATTTTTTAAACCCTAGTTCTTAAAAGAAAATGATGGACGCATTGAGCTCTGAATGTTTTGGTTTAAGAGATGTACAGTATGCTATTAATATGAGATATATAGTTTGTTGGTGTAATGTAAATTATGAGCATAAATATTAATCAATCCACTAGTTCAACATTATTGAACAATCCACCAAAAACCTTATTAATGCTAAAAAATAAAAAGTGCCATGTGCACAAAGAAGAGGGAGAGGGAGAGAGAGAGTATCTATAGAGTAGGAACTCTTATAGAACTCTCATGGCATATTTAAGCATTAAGTTTAAATTATGGTGATGTGGGCATGACATAATCTAATGATTATCCAAATTAGTTTAATTAGCACCCAAAGAACAATATAGTCTAATCATTGTATAATCAGTGTGTGGTGTATTAAATCAACTTATGCTATATTTAGATATTCAATCTACAGTGTATTTAGATCATTAAACAATTTATGCAGGTTAACTCTGGATACTTGTTCCATTGCACTTTATACTATGTTACATGTGTCATCTGTGGATTAAAATAAAAATCGTGAATCACACTGAGTTCCAAAAGCTGTGGTTTCAAGAGAGGTGAAATCTAATATATATATATATATATATATATATATATAAAAGTAAAAAATGAGAAAAAATAGGGTAGTTAAGTAAGCTGTCCATGTTAGCAGCAAATTTTCATTCATGAATGTCATGTGGATCAAAATCAATTTTTCATATACCACATATCAGGACTCTTATCTAAACATTCTTCCAGCAGTAAAAACAAGTATTATGTCATTAATGGATGGCATTGAAATCCACTAATGTCTATTTAATTAGGTGATTAAAGCCTGCTATTATTGATAATGGACATGTTCTTACTATTCATTTAGAATATTTTTTATAAATTATTTTTTATCGCATAATCAATGATATGGTTTATAATCTACACAATGTGCGGGATAAAAAATTAGTATACTAATAATATGAGATGTATGATTTGTATTGATCAATCCACTAATTCAACATTGTTGAGTGATCCACCAAAAACGTTATTAAGTCTCATTTATTCCACTGAAAATTTGAAAAATATCTCTATCACCGTGTTGATATCGAACAATAAAAAATTCGGCTAAGTTATATAAAACAAAAACTTTCAGGAGTACTTGGGATTCCCTCGTCATCAAGTCAGGAAACTTGGGATTCCCTCGTCATCCAGTCAGGAAAACTTGGGATTCCCTCGTCATCGAGTCCCTTGAAACAAGCCGTTCGTCGACAATCCAGTGCAGCCTCCTTGCCCATTAAAATAAAAAAATCTTGCCATCTCCACGTGTCCCGCGTGTGACGGCAGTTTCCTGTCTCTTTTAGCCTATTTATCCGTACGTAGTCTAGGACATCAACTGAGTCAAATTATAGCCGTCCGTCTCTGACCGAGTCCATCATCCGCCGTCCAGATCCCACGATTCCTGAATTCCATTAGATGAACGGTTGGATTGGGCATCCCTATTGCGGGGCCGAGTTAAAACGGTGATCGGGGCGGTCCCAATTCTTCGTCGTGTTCTGAGGCGCACGAGGATCGCCGACCCGTCCGCCCACCCAGCCGACAAGTACCTCCCAACTCCCCCTCTCTCTCTCGCAAGCGCCGGGAAAAGGGAAAGAGGAAGCCATCGGACCACTCAGCTACCTTTCTTCCTTGAGGCGCTTACACCACCGTTCCTTCTCCTCAACTAACCCATCCAATCCCAAACTCTCCCTTTAATTCAAAGAAACAGAATCTATTTGGTCAAATTTTAGACCTGTATTTCTTGTTCGTATCGATCACCTTGTTTGTAGGTCTCCTCTTGATTTCAGGTCAGCAAGTTTTTTTTCCCTTTTGATTTGCTTTTGTTGAAGTGGGTTTTGGGAATTTACTGCTTGTATCGATGTTCCGAGACTTGATGATAGGGCAGTAGGGCTTGTGATGATTATTGGCTAATGATTTCAGCTTTTATTGCATGTTGCTTGCTTTCTTTGCTGAAATGGATTTGGTGTACCTGTTAATTTGAGTTGATTGGTGGGAATTTTGTGGGAGGATGTGTCTGGTTCGATTTCTGTTGAAATTACTGATTGTGCGGTGCCTCTCTTCTTTTGCTGAGCTATGTTTTAATTTCACAGTTTCACTTCAGTTGTTGATTTTGCTTCAGCTGAGCATGCTTGTATAATTAGATCTGTGGAAGTTAAGTTTTTGACCAATGCAAGTGGTCTGTTTGCCAGGTTTGTTAAATGTGTTCTCTGTACTTGGTGGTAGCTGCTGAATTACAATTTAGTGCATTGATCATGTAAGAAGTTAATTGTGTCGAGCAGCTAATTAGGCATTTACCAGGCAAAGTTGGCCACAATATATCATGTATGTTCGGTCATCATATATAATGTAATTTAAATAGACAAAAAGTCTGTCTCATGATCCGGGAATCCTTGTTTCTGGTTTGACATATCTAATATGTACATTTTGTGTATCAATTACGGCTAGGACTCTGCTAAACCCTCCATCTTGGATGGTTTCCTCATAACTATGGCCTTTGCTACTTCTATTATTGACTTCATTAACTAATTTGTTCTTACAAATATTGTTAAATGAGGCCTGGTTTAAGCATAGATATGTTAATAACAAGAATTTAAATATCAATGCTGATGGCCATGCTAGATCTGCCAAGACAAATAAAAAAATGATGAAAAGTTGGCTTGGTGCCTGCTGATACCTTGCGATATGCAGGGTACCACAGCATGCCTGCGTGCCTAATGCCAGCACCCAAAGTGATTCAATTTGAATTGATATTGACAAGTTTTGATGTCATTGGGTAAAACTTAACTTACATAAAGTAATAACCATGACCATTCCTTTAAAGGGATGAAATTAACTGCAAAACTGGCTGCTGAATTATTCATTGAATCTTATATCATGTGTTCATCAAACTCGCAGTATTAGAGTAGAATCCAAATATGAAAATGCAGCCATCCTTTATCTTCTTAATATTCTGTGATTCTGTGTTGCAATGTGTCCTGCATCTCTCTTTGAGAAATTTCATCTAGGACTAAACAGTTTCTTGAAATGCCTCAGCCATCCTTTATCTTCTTAATATTCTGTGATTCTGTGTTGCAATGTGTCCTGCATCTCTCTTTGAGAAATTTCATCTAGGACTAAATAGTTCTTAAAATGCCTCATTTTTGCATCTCAGTAAGTGCCAGTCATTTGATTTGCGAACCTGCTAGTTTGATATATTTCTTAAAATGTGTCATTTTTGCATGTCAGTGAGGACCAGTTCTTTGATTTGTAAACCTGCTAATTTGATATATACTGCTGTCACTTCATGGGTGCTATCAAGTTTTTATTTGTGCATGTATGGTTGGCAAAAATTGTTACTTCTGATGCGATCTGTTTGGACTGTAATCAGGTACTTGAAATCTTGCCTATTGGTAATTTCTGAGGTGTGCTTATCTTTACTGCACTGGTGTTGATATAATGCTGACATCAAGAATTTTGTCTAAATGTTCGCGGTGGACGACCTACTTGTCATGTGCATTTATACCAGTTCCTTTTTGACATCTAGTTCCAGAATGTCCAGCTTAGAGGAGCCGATAGGTCTCGACAACCTGCCAAACTTGAGCTATGTTGGTAGGCTTCAAAGATGCACTTCTAGTGGTTGCAGGCCTAGATTAGATGAAACAGAAATGGGTAATTGCTCGATTGAAAACCGAGAATGCAGCTCTTCTAACAGCTGCGAGTAAGTTTTGCTCCTTTGTGCTTAAATTTATTATTGATCATCTAGTAATTTCTTTAAGTTTTACGATTTATAATGTTTCCATTATTTACTATTATATTGAACTGTTTAATTCTTGTATAGTAAAATCTTCATTTTCTTGTTGTTGTCCTAAATTATCTTCTTTCACAAGCAGATGATTGTGAGATCAACCCCCCTGCCCCGAAAACACAGGCAAAGAGGCACATTATAAATTCCAATAATCAGATGATTTTTGCCATTAAATCCTCCTCCATTCTTCTGGCATTCAAGACTAAAATACATGTATAACTTGTGAAATAATGCCTGTATGTTTCAAGGAACTCGTGGCCAAAATCAGTTTATGTTCAATTGTTAGTTGATAAGGATCTAGTAATCAGTGAAAGTGAAAAAGACATGATCAACATGTGGGCAGTAAAAAATAAAGAAGAGGAGAGAGAGTAGATGATCAAATAAGTTGCCAAGTGAAATATTGGCTTCTTTTATTTAAGAAATAAGACACCCTGTAGTGGTGTTGTTTGCTTTAAAATCATTTCTAATAGTTGCATAATAAGGAGATTGTCCTTAAAATGACCTCATCTGCTCACACGTGAAACTTTATTCAAGAGACTCCATGCATGGATAAGTTTATAATTCGATTCCAGAACTACAAAATATGAAGGACCAAAATATTTCGCATTTCCTTAACTGTTTGATTATATACGTTTGTAGGAACACTACTGTTTAAGCTTGATAACCGGATAGTTAGTAGAAGGTTTGTTGGTTATTGTTTATGGTTATGGACCGATGGTTGATTATTTTCTGTTTTTCCCCTTTGGGTTTAATCTTTAATTTGAAAACTGTCCTCATTCTTGAGGAGCAAGTGTTGGATTATAACACTGAAGTAGCCCACTAATGTAGTAATGAGAGTTTACCTAAATTATACACCGTAGTAGACTGCAGCCCTCACTTATAATTTAAACATGACCCAGTCTATGATCTTTGTATTTATTGAATACAAGTAGTACAACAAATATTTGGACACCACTCTTTTCAAAAGCAGAAAAAATTATACTCATGCTAGAAGTCATTAGATGTGCAAGTTCTATATGTTATTGCATAGAATTTTGTGATCTACCCAAAAGAGTAGATGCATGACAAGAAAATAGCAGGCTGATAGTTCTTCAGGAGTGGCAAGCAAAGTGCTTGCTGACCTCCATGTGCCTTACATACTTGTGTATATACTTTTAATTGGACAGCACTTTGGGCACCGTGTCAGAGAACTATGGGAACAGATTATGTGATCCCCAAACTGGAGAGATCCAGTGAAAATAAAGATTTATTACAAGGCAAGCATTGCACCATACATGTCCTTGAAATTGGAGTAAGTGATGATAGTTTGCTTCTTGCTTTTTAGGTGATAAGATTGTCTCTGTGAAAGATGCAGAATCAAGTAGTAAAATGCTGACTTATAGGGTCTTTTAGACAATTGGTTCCACTACAGTCACAAAACTCCAACTGGGATCAGAATAAGAAGTTAACAAGTGATGATTCCACAGAGTTTGTGAACAATGTATTGGAGAACCAGGTAGAGAATTTTTGTACTTACTATACCACCTGGATCCTGAAACATTAAATGCTGACTTTTCCATATGCACTATGCAGTTTATCTTTTGCAAACTAGTGAATGTGTCATTTCATTCAGTTGTCTGGAATAAAGTGATGCACAGTGGAACATGACCTGTGACCAACTGGTAGGAAATTTAAGGGGATATACTTGTTAAATCTCATGAAGAATTCCCACGTTGATGCAATCCATTAGAAGATATGTGTTCCCAGATTGCTTGTCATTTCTCCCTCTCAAATCTCAGTGGTCACTTCAGCACCTGGTTTTGTTATTCAATCAAACTTTTGTTTATACTGGCTTTATAAAGCCCCTAAAGCAGATGAAACATATAACATCTTGATATTGTTGTTACTATATAGCTATTTTTTAAAGTCTTGTTAAACTTATCTATTTTTTATTCTTTCACTACCATAATTTGCTTTCTGATTTTTCTGCTTCCATATATTTTATTCCATGGTAGACTATTTTTAAAAAAGACAAATGTCCTATGTTTTTTATTGTCCTTGCAGTGAAGAATATGCCTGGAGAAGGCAGCCAGGGGATAAGTTTTACAGAGATCCCATAATTTTGAAGGCTTCACGCATTGGTAGAAGTCGAATGGTCTTTGACAGTGTTTGTGATTCATGGCATCTGCAAGATCATTGCTATAGTTCATCATGCAATAACACAGAAATAAGAGGTCTTGCGAACAAGGTGACCTATAATATTCTTTTTGTCTTAAAAGTTAAAAGGTTTGATTGATTTCTGGCTTCGGCTTGACATATTAATTATCCCATATTTGTTGGGAACTTCCATGATCCAGAAAATATGTGCGCACACACACGCAAGCACATGCAGATGCACATACAGTGTGTACAAATATTGGTGCAGTAATACGTGTAGGGTGTAAAGAGAGGATGTTACATACACCACCACAAAATTCAATATTAAAGGTGGAAAAATGTAAATCCAAACTGTTGGATGTGATCTTACGCACACACGGACAGGAACATAGAGTGTAAAGATAAGACTTTAGACCCACTACAAAATTCAATGTTAAGGGTTGAAAAATGTAAACTAATGTTAAGTTTCAAAATGCCCATGTACAAAAGGTCTTATGTTGTGGAGATCTCTTGCCTACGTGTCAGGTCACCCCAAAATCAATTCACAATATTATGCCACTGAAACTATATATGGGAGGTCTTGATGCGTTGGCAAGAGACCTCTAAAATGAATGATTTTTTGTGAATAGGCATTTTAGGACTTATAAAATACATGAAATGATTCAATTTGCATTTTGCACCTCCCCCCCACCCACAACAAAAAAAACTGAATTTTGTAGTTTGTATAAAGTCCTCTGTTTACATCCTGCGTGTATTACAACTGCACCCTCTATGTGTGCATGTTCGTGCATGTGCATGTGTGTAAACCCTAAGCTAGTAAGCCCTCTGTGTGCATGCACATGTGTGCATGAATGTGTGTGTGCGCGTGTTTGGCGGCATGTTGATGCATGGATGGATGGACTTTATTTATATTCATATGCACTATTTGTTTATTCAAATCCATATAAAGGAATTTATGATCTTATTTATGATGAAACATCATTTCATCCTTTAAGTTGTATGGTCCTTACCATATGAATGCAATCCACACAGGTGATTTAATCCTCCATCAATACTTTTTCAAAGTTAACATTGATTTATAAACAAAAGTTAATGGAATACTGTTAAAATATGTGCTTGAAAGGTCCACAGATGCTTATTCTAATATGTGTATCCTCACTTATCTATGTATGTTTATATTCTTGTCAGATCTATTGTCCAGTTTGTCACCCATATTTTCCTACTTACCTCTATCAAACAAGTTCCCTTCCATCTTTCATATTTACTTCCTTGACCAACTTCATGCTTAACTTCTATGATGACTTTATAAAATCTATACTTAAGCTGTTCTACCATAAAGTAATTAGAGCGACAATGAAAAAGCCTCTAAAATTGTAGATGTAATATTCTAATTTTTCATCCTTCTACGTATACTTTTTGAGGTTTGTTACTTAAGATGCCTGGCAATTGATAGCAACAAGACTTGTGTCATGATCATTACACTAGGTATGTGTTTGGCCACTATTATGAGAGATCTAGAACTGCTATTTGTTTTTTCTTCGATAAAACCATAGAACTTACTACTTTTGGCTGGCCATACAAACAATTCAAGCTAATATTGAGAAATAACCTCTGCCTATTGCTGCTTACTATCGTCCATGACATGGATTAGACGTAGAAAAGCAAAATGTGAGAAAATGGTGAAGCTGTCAATTTGGTTCAAAATAATGTGCTTTATTCAAAACTTATCCTTGTTCCAGAACTCTCTCTCTCTCTCTCTCTTGTGTGTGTGTGTGTGTGTGTGTTATTATTATTTATATT
>KE505595.1:267152-284513 GCA_000441515.1 Elaeis oleifera | reverse complement strand
ACAATATGACATGTTATAAGTCCTAATTGTAGAGTTTAGTAATCTCATTACATGTATTTGTATATTAAATTATTTAATTTACATATTCTGCTGCGTTATATTTTAAAATTATTTTGAAATTCATGCATGAAACTCTGCACCTTCTCCAACAGTATATGCCTCTAGGGCCTCTCCTGATGCCCACTCACCGCTGCCTGAGCATCTGAGAGACTCCACCTCCTTCTGTACCTCCTCACCTCGAGCCCGTGCCATGACCATGGTCTTCATCATTACTCATGAAGAAATCTCTCTTCGATGCTCTTCCTCCACATGTGGACGCACCTACCCTCGGTGCTTCACCTCCTTATGATCCGATGACCCTGTAATAGGCAGTTTCGATAAACATACCATCAACTGTCCAATCTGCACTGACTGAACCTCCTACTGATCCTCCATGACTGAAGCAATCACTTCGACCTCTCTGGACATAACAGATCCCTCCATCTGGTATAGTTGACTCCTTAACCTTTTCCCTCTCATCACAATCCTACTGTCCTTGGAGACATTTGGCACCCCTGAATTGCTCCTAAAAATGAGCTCTTCTCCTCTAAATATCCAAGTGATACTACACTCCTTCTGAGATCTGAGACATGATGCACATCTGTCAAGGTCTGTACCCTCCATCATACATCCTCAGTCTGATGGAATTCAATCCTGCTATACCATAAAAACTCCCATCTCCTAGTATCACTTGCTACCCCTCACCTACCTGTATATAAGAAGCAAACTATGCTCAGTATAGTGATAAGAGCTAGCAGAGTCCAGAACCCACCGATCTATCTCCTCCCTGTGTCCAGCCGATAATATTAGAAGATCATCTGATATATCGCTCTCAGCTACTTCATTGGATGTCTCCGATCTGGAACCTTCTCCCTTTTCTTTCTTCCTCTGAGGACAATCTCTCTTCATATGCCCTAGCTATCTGCACATGTAGCACCTAACCTCCCTGATATTCTTTGGGGAATTCTGCCTCTCCACTGTCTTGTGTCTATCCTCCCCCCTCCAAAACCTTTCATCGGCTACCATGGCATCCTGGAGAAGCTCCATACTACCCCTCACCATCCGCTCCCTCTACTCGTTTGTCCGAAGAACCGGCACTATCTCCTCGTAGACTAGTGTCTCCTTTTCATACAATAGAGTTATCACTAGTGGATCGAAACTCCCGGATAGCGAGTACAGCAATATCAGAAACTTATCCTCTTTCATAGCCACATCCAAATTGAGTAGATCCATACTCAACTGGTCGAACCGCTAAATATATCTCAACACATCTCCACCTTCTTCCATCCGAAGGCTGTAGAGTTGTTTCTTCAGCATAAGTTTGTTGCACATATTCCTTTCTATGTACAGGGAGTGCAATCTTGATCATAAATCTTTGTGTGTCTTCTTTTCTAACACACCATATAGCACTGAGTCCGTCAAACACCACTTGATCAGTGAACAGGCCCTCTTCTCCAAAGAACTTTAAGCTTGATCTGTCATCCCCTCTAACTTTTTCTTCAAAGCTAGATCCAGTTTCTGCTGAACCAATAGATCTTCCACCCTTGTCCTCCCATCGAAAATTTTTTTTACATCAAATTTCTCAAAATCAATCTTCAGCCCACTGCTCATGATGTCTCAACACCAAAATCACAAACAACACAGATTTGATTGAGAAAAAATATTATTTATAGGAAACTTCAGATCCTGACGTCTCCTCCCTTCTCCACACTTAACTTGGCTCTGATATCAATTGCTGTGCACCTTTTTTAGGCCGTGAACTTTGAGAATACCAGCAAAATTCACACGAAAGAGGTGGCACAAGAGTTTTGCTTGAGAAGGAAATGCCTCCATTCTTTCCAACCTTTGGAGGTGGCGGATCGGGTTTGCCCCCTCCTATGAAGGCGTGCAACCAAAGGGAAAGAGAAACAAGGGTTTTAGGAGAAAAGATTCGATTCTTTCACAATATTATAGGTTGCATATATATAGCCTATACAATGGGTCAAAATCTAAATATGAAAAAATTTCTGCACTAATCCAAATGCACTCACCAAACTCATGTACATCCATGGTCTAATCATGCACTCACTCCTTGAGTTAGTCCCTTTAAGACCCATCAAATTAGACCTTAAGACTTTAGGATCAAATCCAATCTCAAACCCAAATAGAAATCCCATACATTATTTTGTGACTCAAGCCGGCTCGGTCAGAGCTCGAGTCGGCTTTGCTGCCATGCCACCAGTGTGTCACGAAATGCTGCTTTCAGTTTGAAGTTCGAGCCGGCTCTTTTAGGAGTTTGATCCAACTTGAGCTAATCCGAGCTGACTCCTCTAGGATCCGAGTCAACTCCTCTGCTAGCAGATGTCCTTTGCTTGGTTCTTGCTCCACTTTGCATCTCAGATATCTAGAGTCTTGACCAAGCTCCTCAAAATCTTCACTAGTTCGAACCTCGAGCCTGTGGAAGCTGTGCTATACCTCCATCCTAGGACTACTTTCGTCCTAGTGAACCTAGAGTCTATCGCACCGACTCCACCTGTAGTCATCTCCAAGGCTATGAGGGTCGAAATTGAGGATAGCAAAAAAGACATCAATTCGAAGGAGTTTGAAGAGGAAGATGGCATTTTGGTTATTTGAAATAGTAGGCTAATGATGTTGGTTGATTGGCGAGTCGAAGAACCATTTTGAAATGCTTTGAAAATTTGAATGGGTACTTTGAAATTTGAAAGATGAGAGGATATGTGGGAATCACCTAAACTTGAGGGTGTGAATCTGTAATTTTCTCTAGATAAAAGTATGGGAAATATCTTCCAAAGTACCCATACGTCTATTGGTAAAAGGATCAACATGATTGCTAAAAGAGGCAAGAACCACCTTAGCTGATTTGAAGGAACCTCGATAAAAATAACTACACCTACTTGTAACATCTAATCTTTAGCACAAAGTGGACACCTTATTCAAAGGAGAAGCATTGATTTCATAAACCTCACTAAACTTTGCTGAAGCTTGCATGGAAGGTCCCAACACAATCTATCAAGCAATTTCCAGGATGGGCAAGGAAGTGAATTTAAAATCAATTCTAAGGGGAAGATGTTAGTGAGATAAGAAGTACTCTATTTCCTATCATTTGCGATCAAGTCAGCAATAAGAAGATCCTCTGAACAGATAGCAGAATTAAAGTAAATGCAAGTTTATTAAGATGAATGCTAGATAGCCAAAGATGATTAAGAACCAATATTAGTTCATCATTTCCAATAACCCATAGAAAAGTTCCATTAAGAACTTGAGATCATGGATGCCTCTCCATACTAATGAGAATTGATGAAGACAATTGTAATGCTCCCATGTGCCATGAAAGTTGTACTTTGGAGATACAAATGCCACTTAAAAGTTATCAAAGCTTCCCTGTGTACTTTGGAAAGTAATGCAATTTTTCATATGTCATATATCAAATATCCTAGGATCTCCATGAGCTTTAAGTGTGGTGACTTGATCCCAGCTAATTAGATGAGCTCATATTCTAGTCTCTCTTGGGTTACTCCTATAAGAACTTTGCATTATTTTTCTCAAGGTGAGTCCCCACAAATTTGTTGAATGGAGCACTAGTATGAAATTGTAGCACTAAATGATATAAAATTGGAAGAATTTATTAAATGAATGGGAGGTATGAAGTAACCTATTTAACAAAAGATAAACACCCAATGGAAGATTGGTATAGACAAACCGAGAGAAAGAAAATGTATATATGTTTAGGGTTGTTTTGCTAGGATATGTCAAATTATAGGATAATCTAATGTTTTCTAAAATTATTTATCTAGAAAATAAATTTATTATATTTGGTTAGTAGAAAATTTACTCTAGAGAAATGGCATCGAAAAAGATTACTATATATGGTCGGAGGTGATCTTATATAGATATATTGCAAAATTTCTAATAATGTCCTTAAATAAACAATTTAAATAATAACATTTTTTCTTAATCCATTTGTTATCTATTCATCACCCACTTACACAAACTCTATCTATATTGGCTATTTTGAATATTGAAATATATTTTCATCGGTTATATATATAGCTACATAAACACTGTTTAATTTAAATATTTTAAATTAATTATATACTAAAAATATATTTCTTAATATAAATAAATTTTAGTATGTTTTGATATTTAAATAATATGTTAAACATTAATAAATCCTATGTTAAATTTATTAATAATTAATAAATATTAATTAGTTATTTTATTGAAACAATATTAATATAATATATGTGAGAGTATTTTTGTTAAAAAATGATATTTTCAGATTACCTCCACTCTATAATCCATTGTAAAAAATAATACCACCATCTAATGGTATTTGTTTTGCCTTCTCTCTTAAGAAATAGATATGGGATCGATCCATTATTTATTTTACCATCTCTCTAATCTATTTTCATACAAATATGGTAGTCTAACATGATATTATTTTTCTAGTTAGATTATCCCTAATCAAATGGATCCTTAGTTAAGAAAACTCATCAAAGTTTAGCATTTTCTCCTACAAGGATTAAAAAGGAGAGCGGATGCAAAATGACATTCACAATTTTGGAGAATTTTATTCTTTCAATTCAAAATGGGAAGTGGTCTCTTTAAGTTTTTTTTTCAAAAAATAATACCTCAACTAGGTAAATTCACTCATTTTACATAATTCTTCTAGCCATGCCTCCTCCTAACACTGGCTAAATGGTAGATGGATATATAATCAAACACTACCTTTATCGATGTGACTCATCTACCTTAGATAAGTATTTTCGCTTCCATCAACTTAACCTTTTCTCCATATTGTCAATAATAAATTAAAATCCTTTTCCTAGGCTTGGAAGTAAAAATCCACTAGAGTCAATAATGCTAGTTGTGTTCCACCTATATCAACTAGATAGGAGGTGCCATATGCACATACAAACTAGGTCTGTCCCCCATCTAGTTTAAGCTTTTGAATTATGAGACCATTGTGGGTGGTATCATAGGCAAGCACGGTACGCCATAGCCTTATCAACCATGTGGGTCTGTCACCGGGGATACCAAGGTCAAGGTAGGCCTAGGCTAAGATTTTGCCCCCTCATCTCCAAGGATAAAGCCAATTCATGAAGAGGGTGTCATGAAATCAAGTGGGGAAGAATGTCATGATCCCATATTGACAAATATGTCATGTCACATAAGTTTGGAAAATTATTAGTTGGACCATGTTCACCATATTGGAACACATAATTTATTAGTTGAATAGAGGACAAAGGATTTAAATACATGGTAGTGCATGTGATTGTGATACATGAAATGAAGAAAAGAAGAAGGAAAAGGATTAAATTATTAGTGGTCCATGATGAATTTGGTCCAACTAATAATTTTTCCATAAGTTTGAAGCTTGGGCAGTCCTTCAGCCAATGGCCTAAGCTTTTGGGCTATCAATTCATAACATAACACCTAGCCAATGGCCTAAGCTTTAAAACTCTACTTCATTTTCATCCTACCATACTCCTTCCGAATACACACCCTCTTTCTTTGAAACCCCTCTCTTGTCAATTGTTGCCACCCACATTGACAAATAGTAGCATTGTTTTTCTTATTTATGCATGGTGTAGTCGCTATTGCATCCTAGCCTAATCCTTAGCCTAACAATGGTTACTATCAAAAAATAGAAAAGAAAATAAAACATATTGTAAAAGCCTAGCGACTATCTCTACATAAAAAGAGAAAAGAAAGAAAAGAAAAACCTATTATAATAGAAAGTTGAGTTGGACTATTTAATTAAATTTGGATACTCTAACTTTGGTCAAGATAGTTTTTGGACATGATTTCCTTGATAATTGGGTCATGAGTCAAATTGTGTGAGTTGGGTGAAATTTTGATCAACCTTATTTGAGCGCAAATTCGACTCTTTTAGAAACCTATCTATTGACACCACTGTTCCAATTTACAAAAGCATTACGCATATTGTCAATCTCAACAAATTAGATGCTTTTCCCTTTTGGCGATCAAATAAATGCATTTTCATTTATTCAAATTTGATGCATATGGGTACTCATGATAAATATGATTTTATTATAGTCTTAACAACTTATATATGCTAGAACAATTTATAGGTTTTTGTGATTTTATCACGTTTGAGATTTGTTTTGAAAGCATGGTTTGCTTTTGAATGGACTAGAAATTAGCAGCCTTAGACCTTAGGGCTAATTGATGGAAACTTGCTTGAACCTCCGCATAAATGAGGCTCAAGCGAGCAGGTAGTTGGTCCAATAAAAATCAACTCAACAGGAACCCAACCTAGCTAGTGGGTTGGGTAAGGAAGCTAGGCATCATTAGATCACCATAGCGATCGGACCAGAGAGGAAAAATAGTGGGAGAAGTATATATTAAGGTGTAGTTTGATATTGCTTTTATTTTTTCTATTTTTGAAAATAATAATAGAAATCTTATTTAAATTTTTAAAATTTATTTAAAAATATATCTAGTATAGTCAATTATTTTTAGAATCAAATATGTTGATGGTGGTGAAGATGGCGAGGTGTGGCAAAGGCAACCTTAGTGGTGGTGATGGCAATGATGGCAAAAGTGGTGAGACCAACAATTTGGCAAAGGCAATGAATGATGCTAGTGGTGTGGAGGCAATGACAGTAATAGCAGTGGATGTGGTCATGCATCAGTGGTGAAGATGGTATCATTGTTAGTAGTAAAAATATATTTCTTATATCATGCCTTCAATCCAAGATCGCAAGCTAAGGATCGTGGTAACTACCGCATACTTATAGAAAACTCACCCCACAAGCATGTAATGCATCTTATCATACTATGATAAAATAATAATAAAATAATCAATCCATAAATTATGTCCAAATTTAACTATCTATAATCCAACTTTAAAGTCTCACAAAATTCAATAATACTCAAAGATCTTATATCAATTTAATAAATTTTTATGTAAATAAATTATCGAAGTTCTACTTTTATTTACTATCTCATATATATTCTCTTGTCATCTTAGTTCTTAAGATCTATAAAATAGTAAATATAGGATAATAAACTAGATAGTCTAGTAAGTAATGAATATAACTGGATTAAATTAGATAAAAATAAGCATACAAATTTATCAATCCAAATTAATTCCTAATATGTAGCATAATCAAAACATTATTCATGCCAAATCCAATATTTTTCAAAATTCAAGTTTCTTTCACAAATCCAATTCTTTCAAAAATTTTAAGTTCATTTTATTAGCCATAAGCTATGACCAAATTTTTTCTATAATAACATGATATATTATGTATCATCTTGCAGTATGATGTGCATCATCTTACAATATGCTGCATATCATTTTATAGTAAAATCCTTAAGAATCACGAATCTGATGGTGGTATATTACATATCTGCTTACGATATATCACATATCTGCTTGTGATATAAACCCTCAAGACTAATCAAATACCAACATATTAGCCCTCACTAATGATGTTCTTAATATAGTCAGGCTGAGAGTTCAAATCATCTCAAATTTTTTTCATAAATCATATTTCATATTTCAATTCGAAATCAATCAAGTATAATTTCATAACAGGATCGATACTTTTGATCATACATCATCATGATATTTTAAATAAGATATTTCAATAACAAAATATTATTCATTAAATTCATGCATCATGAATAGTATGATTCAAAAGTTATTAATATAACAATCTTATAATTTCAAAAAATTTATTTTAAATCTTCAAATAAATAAATCATATTATAGAATTCACTTCTAGATGTCTTCTTGTCGACATGATTACATCCTCATATAGAATTAAGTTCAAAAATTACAAAAGGCATGGATAATTATGGAAAGAAAGGATTGACGAGTAGTTGCATCCAATAGTCTAGATCGATCTAATCATCATAACTTTATTCGATTAAAATTAGACTAGGAGATAGATGATTCAATAGAGATCAAGATGACCAAATCAGTTGTATTCGATAAGAATTAAAATAGAGGTCAATTTTCATTCGACAATCAGAGGACAAATTGATCAATTAACTCTATTCAATTATGGTCACTTAACATACAAGGATTTGATAAATATCAATAAAAGCAAGATCTTGTGATGCTCAATAAAGACTTAGGTGGTATGGATATACTGTCTGACCAATAGGATGGTTCAAAATCTATCTGTCAAGTCAAATCAGATCCAAAATGACAGGGTTGGAGATCCTTCACTAAGTTCATAAATCAAATAGAAAGAGAAGTCAGAGGAGAGAGAAATTAATAAGATAAATAAATAGATCAGACAATATTATTCGATATCTCGATTGGTCTGATCAAGATAATTTAATCAAATCATGATTGTACTAGTATACAGATGGTTCAATAAAAATCAAGAATGGTTTAATCTAGTGTTATCTAGTCCGAACATGATGGATGTCGGCACACTATCCGATGATCATAGATAAGGATTTGTTCACTAGAATTGTTCAAATTCATCGATATAGATTTCTCGAAGGTTCAAAAAATCCTAGGAGAGAGAAATAATCTAGAGAGAAAATTTTTAGAGAGAGAACCTAGAGAAAAAGTAGAAAGAGAAAATGAAGAAAAATTAGAGAGAGAAAGAGAGGAAAAGAGAGGAGAGAAGGAAGATGAGAGAGAACTTTCTTCTCTTTTGTTCTTTTCTTTCTTTTGTTTTCTTGTTTTCTTTTTCCTCTTTTTTTCTTCTTTCTCATAGTTTGGGGCGAAATAGGGGATTCCATTAAATCCCTCTTTTTCCCAAAAATAAGGGATCCTTGCATCAAAAAGATAATGGTTGGGAATGCGGCCCACGGCAACACTATCGAGGTCTTAGGTCGATCAACAGCGACAAATGGTATTAGAATCAAGAAAAAAATGAGAGATAAAATGTCACACCCCCGATCCGAGATGTGGACCAGAGATCATGGCAACCACAGCACACTCATAGAGAATTCTCTCCACAAGCATATAAGGTATCTCGTCACGATATCAATATATTACAGTAGAATAAAATTCAAATAATTATTATTCAACTTTAATTCAAACAACTAAATAATTCAACTATCTTACAAAATAAAATTTCATAATTTTTTTCACTCTCAATAAATCCTAATCTAAATAAAGATATCAAAGACTATTCTAATTCGCTCTCCCATATCGAAATCTCGAGTCAAGCTAATCCTTTAGATCTATAACAAAAAACTCATCATGAGCTAAACATCCCAATAAGTAATGTCCTCTTTGGCTAGATAAATTCAGTAATAATAATATAATGAAAATAAACATGTAAGGTATATCAATTTAAATATACAATACTCCCATAATAAGATCATTCAAATTTAGTCTTTTCAAATTTTATTTTAATTTTATAAATCGATTCCTTTCAAAACATCCTGTTCATCTCGACAGTCATGAACTAATCACAATACCAGCGCATAACTCCCACTGACAAAGTATCGATATACCAGCGTATAATCCTCACTAATAGGATGTCGATATACCAACGCACAATCTTCACTAGTAGGGTATCAATATACCAACGTATAACCTCTACTGATAGGGTATCGATATACCAACGTATAATCCTCACTAGCAGGATGTCGATATGCCAACATATAAATCCCAATGGTAGGATTTTGTTACATAGTCAGGCTATGAGTCAAAATTCATTTTGATTCAAATCTTTATTTGAAAAATTCAGTTTTGTATTTCAATCGAACAACATACAAATCATCCAAAATCAAAATCAATCAATCACAACTCTGTAATGAAATCAATGCTTTCGATAATGCATCAATAGTATTTATAATAAATTTAATCAATAAATATCATGCTTCATATTCACATATCACAAACAATATGATTCAAAATTTAATAATTATAAATACGATATAATTTGCTGATAAATCTAGAAAAAGAGTCGCATTACTTACCTCACATGTTTGTCAACAAATCCACACAATTTCATAAATTCTTTTCAAAATCTTCAATTCATATACCAGATCATAGTATCCCTCTGCTGAATATTTTTTTATCGAGATAACTACACTCCTAAACATAATTAAGTCTAATAATCAGAAAGGATAAATAATTAAGAAAGACATGACGAACGATAGTCGTATCTTATGGTCTAGGTCAGTCCAATCATATTAACTTTATCCAATCAAGAATGATCAAATCTAAAGGTATCCGATCTGATTAAGATCGGTACTAGTATGCTGCTCGACAACTATGGATCAGGATTCTTTTATCAAAGTTAGATCAGAAATATTGAAAAAAAACCTTCACTAGACTAATCTTAGAAACAGAAAACTTCAATAAAAGAGATAATTCTAGAGAGAGAAGTATATCAAGAAAGAGAAACAATCTAAAGAGAGAAATCCATAAAAGAGACACAATCTAGAGAGAAAACTTTAGAGAAAAAAAGTAGAGAGAGAATGGGGGATTCAAACTCAGAAAGAGAGAGAGAAAGAGAGAGAGAAACTCTCTTTTCACGGAAGAGAGGACCCATATTCTCTCTTCTCTTCTTTTTTTTCCATGGATTTTTGGCAAAGCAAGGGACCTCGTGGTCCTATTTGTTCTTCGGATTGGAGATCATGGCCGACACAGCGGCGGTCGGCAGCAGTTGGGGCTGCGATGGTGCAGTCCAAGAAATCCAGGTCGGTAATCAGTAGTGACCACCGACATCAGAAATCCAAAAGAAAGAGGGCAGAAACAACCCGAAACAGAGGATCTGATTTGGAACTGAGGTATTACACAAAAACAGAAGAAATTGTATATCTAGATTTTCAAAATAATTCGAGCGATAGCCGGCCAGTGTCCCAATACCAATTAGCTGTGGAAGATGAGGAGAAGGATTAGAGACATTCTTACCTTATTTCCATCGAGTTGTGGCCATGATTCCCAATGGGCATGATGAAGGTCATCCAAAATCAAGAAATAGAAAATAGAGGGAGATAGAGAAGGAGAAAATAAGGGTCATCGGCCATGAGGCATCGTGGAGGAAAGAGGGTCATTATTTATAGAGAGGAGCCTTAGAATCTGGCTCCAATCCAATTTTCATTATAAAGAGGGTCATATAGAGGGTTATTGTTTAGATGGGAGTCGTCTTCCTCTCTTTTCTTCTTTTTTCTCTTTTTTTAGTGCTTTAAAATTCATGCATAGAATTTTTTTTGTGTGTGCCGAGATACAATTATTTTAAATATTGAAAGAAAAAATTTCTTAGTTTCATTTTTCTGAAAGAATGAAAATGATATTGTTGGAAAATAGAAAATAAAAAAAATAGTACAAACATACTTTGTTTGATACTGTGATTTTATTTTAGAATAGAAAAAATAAAAAAAGTAATGCCAAATGGGCTCTAACCCTACAATGTCATCCAATACTAAACTATGGTGCTATTATTTGCATCTCGAGCATCAATTTCATCCACAAGATATTATAAATCATGCAAAGAATATTCAGGCTACAAAATATATATCTCTCGAAACTTTCTACCATCTATTAACTAGCCGGTGTTTGTACTAGTAATTGCTCCCTAAGTGATAGCAAACAAGATCTATATTCTAAAATATAAAAAAAAATGTTCGTAGTCTTGCCTTTCTCATCAAAAGTGTTGCTTCTTGGGGATAGGGGATTGAATAACATGCTTGATCTTCTAATGTTCAACTTTTGTTAGACTAACTTATAGTATATTGTAACATCGGTCATAAATTTAGGGATGGCAATGCTTGGCCTATTTAATCCGTTTAACTTGATTCAATCTGTAGGTCGGATTAGGTTATCTATCCATAAATAGTCGGATTTAGATTTTAGATTCTGATCCGTTTTAAAAATAGGTTAGGTTCGATTGATAGATTTTTGATCTATCGTCTATATGACCCGACCCCTGTATGATCCAATCCAACCTGATTTCTGCCCCTCAATAAACTGCACCTTTGTAGCATATTACATCATTCTCTTAGGAATCATAATACATGCACAAGTCCTATCATTTCCGATATGTGATATCCAATAAAAATTATGCTACAAATCTAAACCTACTCCATTTACGACAAATGCATAATTTAATTAAACTAATCGATCTCAAACCTTTTTAAATCGGTCCAACATTACATGCATCAAATTCCAGCATCCAATGCATAACTAGCATATGAGAGCATCTCAAGGCTTTTCAAGCTTCGACATTCCAGCACAAATAGAATAAAAGAGCCCATAAATGAGAACAACTGCTGCACTCCAAACGAACCTGGCCTTAATTCCACCTTTCTCTTTTGTCTATCCTGCAACGACCAAAGAAGAACCGCACCAAATTCCTACTACCGTATTCGTGAAACGTCAAAAGCATCCAAGATTCCCCAAGGAAATCAAGCGCAGATGTTTCCTTCCGTTCTCAACCACTGCAATGAACGGTCAATATCTGATTTCCCCCATTTTTGACCCTTGGCAGCTTCTCACCTGCTCCCTAACACGTAGTCTACGTCATTGTTCTTTTTTTCTTAAGAAGAAAATAGAAAGAAAGAGTAAATAGTGACGAAAAGGACTGCAAAAGAATGGTCTACAGTCAAAGTCCTATCTGTGAATTTTTTTTTTTTATTTTCCAAAACTTTATATATAAGAAATAAATATTTAAGAGAGAGAATAATTACTAACATTTAAATTTTTCTGATAGCTCTTGTCCTTGCAAACATCATTTGCTCTGCAGGAATTCTCATCATTCCTTCTGCCAAGTCCTGCTTGAACGGCGACAAAGAGAATTTGACAATAATATTAAAAAATATTATTATTGTTATTATTATTATTTTATCACCTCTTTTTTGGTGGTCTTTTTGAATACTTATTTATTACTTTAGTTACTATGGTGACGTTTTTAAGCCCTGTATCGATGGAAGTTTATTAACTGTTAACGTGTCATTCCTTGGTAGCCCCTTCATGGGGATAAGTCCGGTCACCCTGCCTTATGGGACACGTTAAATTAATTAAAGGCTTCTTTTGAAAAATTTACAGAGGCTGCTCGCCGTACGATTCATAAATTCTGTCACGAATAATAACTCTCGGCTATTCAAGGCAAGATCGGAAACGGGTGGGATCCAAGAATTTGGATCCGTGCAACGATTAAATCCACATACTTACAATGGTTGTGTTTGAGGTCTTAGGCTGTTCGTATTTACTTGCTTTCAATCCATCAATAGACTATTGTACTTCTTTTCTGAGCCATATATATATATATAATTTTTATTATTTTAATTAAATCTAGCAAGTATTGTATATAAACTAAGGCATGTCCGGATGGTCACGCCTGATTGCTTAGCAATTAAAGATTTAGATGGTGCATCCTCTAAAATCTATACCTCAACAACTATATTGCAAAGTGGATCTCCCTCTTTTCTCTCTCTCTCTCTCCATCTCTTTCTCTAAAAAGAACTATGAACTTTGTCGTGCTTAACATGTAGGGTTTTCAACCAAAATTTATCTTCTTAATCAAGCTTAGCTGGATAAGATTTGTATTACTAGCAAGAACAAATGTAATGCACATTAAAAGATAATTAAATAAAAAGAATTTTGAATAAATTAGAAAATAAAAGAGAAAATATGTGGATGAAATAAATAGTATGATATTTTTTAAAAAATTTTAAACAAGTTGGGGAGAAGAAAGAGATGGGTACAGGACTTTTTTTCAAAAAAAAAAAAAAAGAGTCTAACTAGTTTGGAATACTTAGTTGAAACAATGTAGATGAGAAATAGAGAAATAGATAGAGGCGCAAATGGTTTATCTTCTTAATCATATTATTTTTTCTACAAATATTTTTGAAAAGATGAACTAGGGCTATTTTAGTCATAGAATTTGATAAATAGAATCTAAAATAACATGTTCCATTCTCTTTTATTAATACAATTAATATGGATATTGTGCATTTTATAAATGTGTGTGATTTATTATTACTTTAATTATTGTAATTTATTTATTCTTGGAAACATATAAGCATTAATTCAGGCTTGATTGAAGGTTGAAATTGAGCTCTAATCAAGTAATTATTCAAGATTAAACCAAGCTTGATTCAATATTGAGTTGATTTTAGCTCCAAGTTAGGATTATCAAGCTAATCAATTGAGCTAATGTTCGGTTGAGATCAAAGTAATGTTAGACAAATCAAGTGAAATTAGTTCAAAGAACTAAGATCAATCAAGCTTGTTTCTATTGCACTCCTATTTACATGTCATCTACTAATGTGCTGTTATCTTTGTGGAAAAATATAATAATTAGATAAGTTTGTATTTATCATTGATACTAGAGTTGATGGATATTGTTTCTTTGAAGAAGATGGTACACACTATTATAGTGAGATTTTTGGAGATGCACCACCCTATAGATGAACTTAGGACCTCTAGTTGCTAAGTAAAGGTATGGTGTAAAGGGTTCTTATAGGATCACTTTGATTTAACTATATCTAAACCGAAAACCCAATAACCTAGATACTAAAAGAACTGTAGACATGTAGTATGTGTAAATATAAAGGAATTAGCTACATGATTTGTGTAGATTTATACCTTTTTCTCATGCATGCTCCTTAAACTCTCATTATCGCTATTGTAGTTCCAAATTAATCTTTACCTATATTTAAATATTGATTTTGTTATAAAGAACAAACATAATAGAAATTTAAATCTATTTTAAATGTGTTTGGATTTTTGAAAATCATTCACTTCCCATATCATGCTATTTTTTTTGTATACACACTATTGTGATAAGATGTAGAAAACTTAATCTTTAATATGGAAATAATTGTACTTTCAATCATTATTGTTTAAGCTCCAAATGAATCAACATGTAACTATTTGCAACTTACAATCATAAGAGAATCAATCCTAGATGCTCCTTGCTGTCGTCAACCAGCATTCTGATTTTTCTAACTCTAATTTGAGCATATCCGATGAGAAAGATCTCATAAGCTCTCAGATGAGTAGGAAATCAAGTCCATAAAAGTTCTTTATAACATACATTATCCAGTAGAGGCAGTATCTGAATTAGTCGCAAAGAATGAAAGATGAACATTGCCTGCGATGGTTGTATAGAGTTTAATTTTATCAAACCATCTAATATATACCTAATACTTTATCGGAGGTTCATCTTTAATCAGAGTCTGGATCAATTAAAATATATAAAATAAATTTCAATATGTGTTAGTATGGACTACATCCAGATGAAATTAATCAGATAAATTATAACATAAGAGTTTTTACGGTTTGGAAAGCATTAATCTTTGGGTAGTTGGCCACTAAAGTCATAAACTAAATTAAGACTAAAAATTCTTGAATCAAAATGGAATCCAATTATTAATCAAGTTTGGATGCAATTTTGGAGCTTACTGTTTTTGATGGATTCTGAACCTAAATTTGATCTTGATTTTCTTATCGAGTTTAATTGGAGCTATTGCATGGATCCTACCTCAATCCATCCATTTATAGCTCTAGGTAGAGGGGTGCGACTTAAGTCCTTTCTATAATAATCTTAACAATTTAAAGGCATGAATTTGATGTATATACACAACCCTCTAGGATTAAATGAGAAACAGATTTGGTAGAATAATATGTCATTGCTGGACTAGTCACTTTTTGATCAAGCAATATCCAACTAATATTTTGCACACAATTACATCTATTGTGCATGGTTGGACTTGTTTATACATCTATTTATTTTGCATGCGATTATGTTCAACTATATATACGACCATGGAGCAAATAAAGACTAGCTGACCATCAAAATGGAGGAGTGAGAATAAAATTTCTATCAATAGAGATTAGATCAGGATTATTACAAAGAGATATTATTAATGTTATAGTCATATTTAAAATTTCTATCAATAGAGATTAGATCAGGATTATTACAAAGAGATATTATTAATGTTATAGTCATATTCTTGTCAAACTTCTTATGGATGAGCCCCTACGGCTTCTCAACAAGTTAACACATATTTTTGAAGTATTTCTACATATTTTCTTCCAATTATCTATTTATATATAAAATCATATTACTTCTCATTTTCTGAGCATGCACCATATATCTTACTAGTTAGAAACTAGAAAGAGAAGACAACACCTAGTCCATTCTCTAGATTCTCTTTTACATTTGATCCTAACATATTTAGTATTTTATGTTCAATCCACCATACCTCTACATAGGGTTATGCTGCGTTTCACATTGGATTATTATGCTTAATGCACATATCTAGCAATTAGCAAAGGAGGCATATCGAAGATGTTGGTTAGGATGTGACCAAGATGAACTCATGGTTAAAGGCGGCAATGCCTAACCGTTTAATCTGTTTAGCTTAATTCAAAATATTAGTGATCAAATTGGGTTAACCTATTTGATAAAATGGTCAGATTCGGATATGAATTTTTAATTGTTTAATAAGCAAATGGAGTTAGGATTGATGGAATTTGATCTGTCTTCTATTTGAGCAGATCTAAATTTGATCCGACCCAACCTAATTGCTACCCTGCATCGCACCCATTGGTGCCGGGTGGGGCTACGTCTTCTTCACTTTCTTACCGGGGTGGTGATGGGATACGAACTCATAGTTAAAAGCCGGGGGTGACATCCAAGTCACCACCATGTCTATGAGGTAGCACATAGTGCTAGGGTGGGTGCACGTACCTACTTTTTTTTGAAAGAGAGGGCTTCAAGGGGGGGTTCACTTCATTCACTCTATTGACCCTACCCTACCTCCCTTTTGGGCTATTGGAAACAGGACAAGAAAATTCGCAGTTACTTCCTTCTTTACCTTCCTGCTGCCAATGTTGTATCCTTTTGATATCATCTTTTTAAGCTTTTTCTTGAAGATTTACTCCCATCATTTTGACACTAAAAATCCGGGTGTCAAGACCTGGGGAACCACGCCAACCCAAAAGCAGTATAAATAAATAAATGAATTAATGAATGAATATTCATGAGGTAATTAGAGCTTCATTTAGATGGAACAATAACAAAGGCTTGACAGTTGAATAGGGCTTAAACCCTCTCACATAGTCGTACATTTCATTTTGTTCAATCATGAAATAACAATAATAATAATAAATTATGTAAATGAAAATAGTTATAATGTGAATATTTTTGTTATTTTGACAAGAATTAGTCCAGCTTCTAGTCGACTAAAATTTTCAAAATAACTATTATTGTGAATTATTTTTAATAAAATAATACATGCATATCAATAAATTACTTATAATAACTTTCTCATAGAATAATCAACAATTTGATTCGTGTAACTATTTTTGAGCTACACTTTTTTTTCAAAAATTATGTTTTATATATATATATATATATATAT
>KE505595.1:202927-215331 GCA_000441515.1 Elaeis oleifera | reverse complement strand
AAGAGTCTTTGTACCGCAATCTAACTCCAAATTGAACCCAAATATGCCAATAATATACAATATAATGCCATATTGAAGTTGTATTTATCAATTATTAACTTCAAAAATCCAAAAAAAATTAAAAATCGAAAAAAATATTGTGTACCGGTACCGGACCGGTACGCCCAGACGTACCATGTGTCGGTACGGTATGGTACCAGTACCGTACCGGTCCGGGACCGGCACGCCGTCCGGTACCGGTACAGCGAACCTTGCCCCAGACTATGCCAATAATCCAGATATCTACGAGCATCATAGACACTCGACGAAATATTAAATACAGAGCAGATCTCGAAGTTAGTATATCATTCTTTGTGCTTTGTACTTTAAAAATTTAGATACATTTTAATGCATATTTATACATTTTCTTTTAATTTAGAATGATAGAGTTGTAATATAATGTAAATAAATATATATTAAAATTTTGGATCAAGATTTTCTGTACTGCTACTGAACTCAAAAATTAAAACCAAATATGTCGATAATATGCAATATAATATAATTTTAGGATTATAATTATGAATTAATAACTTGGAGATCCAAAAAAAATGAAACAAATAAAAAAAATTTGTATCGATACCGAACCGATATGTTGGAGCATACCATATGTCGGTACAGTACCGTACCGTACCGGCCCGATGTCGGTACCGATATTGGTACCGCGGACCTTGATTCATGGTATGAAATGGTGATCCAACCACTTAGTTCCAGACCTCATCAGGCCAAATCGCTCGATTCTGATCCTTATTGAGGTTAACTGCTTAAAACCAAGTTGTTTAGCCTAGTAAGGGCCTGGTTCGAGCTTTGATTAACCCCTCTCCCTCAATAGCTAAGGGTGGCTTGGCCCGATGCAGAATGGCATGGCACCGATATAGTACTGTACCAATCAGCCACTAATATGCAATCTAATATCGATACTGCAAACCTTGCATAACATAACAAAAAATCAGTGCAAAAACAAGAAAACACCAAAAAACCAAGAAAAAAATAATCCTAAAACTAGAAAAAAATACAAAAAAACATCAAATGAACAAAAAAAGCAGTTGGTGCCGACACCAAAATTATAAACACTCCAAGTTAAGGGTGAAAGTAGCATGGATATTATCCATCCGGATCCGTTTTTGTATCCAAATCAATCCGGATATGGATAGAAATTTAAGGATCTAATTAATATCCGTATCCGTATTCATATTTGTCAAAAAAAATAGATATGGATATGGATAGACAACTATCCAATCCGTATCCGAATATCTAAATCTATATGTAATTCTATATAATTTTATATAGTACTTATTAATTTTAAGAAAATATACAACTATATAAGTATGTTTTACTTGATTTATCATCTATTTAATAATATCTTTGATTCCGTAGTCATAAAGTTTAATTATCTAAGTAATATATGTAATTATATCCATATTTTCAGTATCCGAATTGTATCCGTATCTGTTTAAAATAAATATGGATATGAATTTTTATATCCGAATAATATCCGTATCCGTATTTGTATTCGTCAGACCAAACAAATATGGATATGGATATTGTGGTATCCGATCCGTAGCCGATCTAGTTTCAACCCTACTCCAAGTAACATTTTAGGCCTCACAATATTCCTAACCTCTATATAACCCTAAAACAACACAAAAGAAAACTGTGCTAGTACAATATTTGGACCATACGACACACCATATGTTGGTATTGTAGTGTATCAATACAATATTGACCTGGCTCCCAACGAATAATAGCATTGTCATTGGTACCTATTAGATACTGACACTTGGATTACTTCTAACACTCAACACTTTAGACCATCAAATCATGAGGTCATTATCATTACACATCTAAAGTTGGATTCGAAAGTTATCAACTCTAACATGATAATAAGCAAATGTTTTACTGGATTATGGACTCTGTTGTTAGAATCGTACGAGTTGCGAGTTGACTCGTACGATTCACGACGATTCACAGTGCGATTGAGTCAAACCGGAATGGTGAATGGAGAAATGAGAAAAATCGCACCTGAATCGCGAGTCCGTCAGCTAAATCATGCGATTCGAGAAATCATCCGATACCGTCGAGTTGGAAAAAGTAAGTTTCGATGATAGTTATTCACCATTTTTGAAAGCCGAAGAGCTAGGGAATCAAAATAGAAGTCAGATTTTGGCAAAATCTGCTTTCAAAATTGGTTCGGAGAAGCAAATCAAAGAGATTTCTCACCTTTTCAACTATTTCTCCATCTTCTTTGGCTGCTTCAAGCCTTCGAAGACTACAGCAAGAAGAGGAAGAGGTCATATGGGGAAGAAGAAGCCTCGAAGCCTTCGAAGCATCGCCACAAGTTCGCCGTAGGTCCGATAGGTTCCTCTTTCCCATTGCTTTCTTTATTTCTCTTCCTCGGTCTCTCTGTTTCTCTTCCCGGAAGTTTTTTTTTTGATCAAACCGAAGCCTTCTTCTTCCCTGATCTCTCTGTTTCTCCCCTGAAACCCCAAAGCTTTTTTTTTAATATCAGAACCGAAGCCGACTTCCCAATCCCTCTGTTTCTCCCCTGTTTCTCTTCCTCGAAGCTGCTCGAAACCCTTTGTTCTCTTCCCCGAAGCCGCCCGAAACCCTCTGTTTCTCTTCCCCGATGCCGCCTGCGAACCCTTTTTTTCTCCAATCGGACCGAAGCTCTCTCTGGATTGTGGTCCCTCTTTTTTTAAGTTGGCCATTCTCTGGAAGCTTCAAAACCGAGAGGGGAATTGGAGAGGAAACCGAGAGGGGAATTGGAGAGGTCCAGTGACTCAGTCCCGTTCCGGTTCCCTTGCCACCAACAGGCAACAACCAACAGCCACTTAAAAAGATGTTTTCAGCTTCTTTAGATAATTACTTTCTCACTTAAACCCTCATCCAAAAAAATAAATAAATAAACACAGTAGTGACAGTAAAATTAAATTTTTTTAGTAATTTTTTAACAATTTTATTTTTTATCAGGGATTAACTTACATACTTTACAGTGAAATTGTGTATTATTATTTATTGAATAATGACACCTAGAAAAAAATCTAAAGTTGTGGATCCCACTTGAAATCATTGCAAAAAATTTGATGATAGCAAAGGGGGCGATGGAAATCGATTACATCTTGTATGCAATTATTGTAACAAGAGTTTTTGGAGAGGAGTGAATAGAATGAAAAATCATCTTATGCGTACACATAACAATGTTTCTCCTTGTACTCAAGTTCCTGTAGAAATTCAGAATTTTTTAAAAATTGTTGGGGAGAAAGAAATAGAGAAAATTTTGGGTGATGATGTTGAATGCTTTGAAGTAGACGAGCCAAATGCAAAAATAAGGAAAGGAACTATGGATTCATTTATGATGAAAGGAAGGAGAAATGTATGTAAACAACGGACAATGCATGAAATGGTAAAAAAAAGAGAATCAGTGGTTAGAGATATTTATAGATTTTTATATGGACATGCATTGGCATTCAATTTGATCAAAAGCCCTTTATTTGCTCAAATGATGAAATCTGTTGGAGAGTATGGGAGAGGATTGAAACTCCTTATTATCATGAAGCTAGAGTTTCTTTCTTGAAAAAAGAGGTAGAAAATGTTAATGAATGTTTGATAAAATATAAAGATGAGTGAAAAAAATGAGATATTCAATCATGTCCGATGGTTGGACTGATGAAAAAAATCGGTCTATTACTAATTTTCTTGTGAATAGTCCAAGTGGGACGGTGTTCCTCAAATCATTGGATACCTCTAATGTTAGTAAGGATTCAAATAAGTTGTTTGAATTGCTTGACAGCTTAGTAATGAAGATTGGAGAGAAAAATATAGTTCAAGTGGTGACAGATAGTGCCTCTGCTTATGTTGGCACGGATAGACTCTTAGAAGAAAAGAGAAAGCATCTTTTTGGTCTCCATGTGCAGCCCATTGTTTAGATTTAATACTTAGTGACATTGGAAACATTCCAATTTTTTTAATACACTTGGCAAGGCAAGACAAATTACAGCTTATATTTACCGCCATACTTGGATTCTTAGTTTGTTTAGAAATATTCTAAGAACAAAGAATTGACAAGACCGGCGGTTACTAGATTTGCAACATCCTATCTCACTTTGAGAAGCATACTAGACAGGAAGATTGCTTTAAGGGCTATATTTGCTTCAGAGGAATAGTCAAGGAGCACTTATGCATGCAAATTGGAGGCTAGAAAAGTTCAAAAAATTGTATTGAGTGATAACAGATTTTAGAAAGCTACAAAATATTGTTTGAAATGTATCCTTCCTTTGGTAAAAATGTTGAGACTTGTTGATGGAGATGCAAAATCGGCTATGGGTTATATTTATAAAGCAATGGACAAAGAAAGGAACAAATTGGCAAAAATTTCAACAATGTTAAGAAGAGGTATGATCGGATTTGGGAGATAATTGACATTCGTTGGGATTTGCAACTCCATAGACCACTCCGTGCGGCAGCATATTATCTTAATCCCAAGTCACACTTTTTTTAATTTATATTATTCATTAATAATTTATTATTTAATTTAAATTTATTTTTTGATTCTTGACCTTTAGGTTTCAATATAATCCTAATTTTAATGCCGATGCTGAAGTAAAAATTGGATTGTTCAAGACAATTGAGAAGATGTATCCAGATGTTGAAACAAAAGTCATCATTGATTCACAACTTGAAAAATTTAAGAAGGCCAAAGGTTTATTTGGGATGGACATGGCGGTACCAACAAGAAATAAAAAACAATCAGGTAATTATAATTTTAATTTTATGAATTTATTTTACTTGTCAAATTTAAATTTAATTTATCTTATTTTATTTGTCCAGCTCTATGGTGGGAGAGTTTTGGAGAACAGTAAAAAGAACTTCAAAGGCTAGCAGTTCAAGTACTAAGTCTTACTTGTAGTGCCACTGGATGTGAAAGAAATTGAAGCACATTTGAACATATTTATTCCAAAAAGGAACCATTTGGAGCAACAAAGATTGAATGCCTTGGTGTTTGTCAAGTACAATATTCAACTTGAGATGAGACAACAAAAAAGATGAGAAAAGGGAGAGACATATGATCCGATATACTTATCAAATATGGAATCAGATGATGAGTGGATAACTGAGCAAGAAGAGCCATGCTTACCAGATGATGTGTCTTGGTTGGATGTAAATGAATGTTTTGATGTTGACGAGGGACCTAATAACAGAACAAGGAAGAGAGGTATGCAAATTATTTCTAATTCTTTTTTTAGTTCTTAATTTTTAAACAATTGCATTATTTCTTATTTGGCTTTATTGGTTCTTGGAATATTTTGTAGGACCAAGAAACTTAAATGTTGATAGTAAAGGTAAAGGGAAGAAAAGGTTGTTGAGGAAGATATTGAAGTGATAGAAGAAGATGAAGGTAATGAGGAAGAAGAGGAAAAAGAAAAGAATCAAGAGATGATTATGCTTGAAGATGATGATGATGATGACGACAGCGGTGGCGGCGGCGATGACGACATTAGCCTTGGGGATGATTATGATGACTGAAGATTTTATTAATTTTTTGAGTGAATAGTGAATTAGTAATACTTCATGTTTACTTTTAATTTATGTTTTGGACTTAGTATTTTAAACTTATCTATACATTTTGGGCATCTTTTTGAGTATTCATTGACTAATAGATTGGTATACATTTTGATTGTGCTTTTTGTTATTGAATCTTACGATTCGAGTCGCGATTCGAGTCGCGATTCGAGTTAAGGCATGGGCGATTCACGAGTCGAATCCCGATTTGACAACATTGATTATGGCTTATGGAGTCATGAAGCATAATTTTTTATAAACTTAAGGAACAATGGCTCCAACTCACTATTCATTATTGCATCCATTAAAACATAATTAAACATAAATATATAAGATATGGATGCATTCTCTTGTCTAGCTTCTAAAAGGTTCTTGTGTTGGGTTCTTCTGGTCGCTTGGATACTTTGATACTCATGCAATATGTCCAAGTAATGATGGTTGCCAGTGTCATGCAGCTAGTAGTTGTGGCGTGTTGATGCCAACTAGGCTATTGCCCATTGGAGCCAAATGAAAGGCAGCTCAAAGTGCATTGCAGAGTCGATGGAGTCTCTGTATATGAGGGCTGCAAGCTTGGATTGAAAATAACTTCTCCACCACCTCTACTAATTATCAAGCCAATTCTCCCTTATTGTTTTGTTTACTCTTTTCTCAGTTACCAGCCTTGATGACATTCTTCAGCGATCATTCGATAAAATTTGAGTCACTTCCTCTCCTTAATATTTGATGGAGCATTTGGATCATGTTTTGCTCCACTAGGACATGCCTCTTGGAGGAGTCACTAGATAAAAGGTGGTTGTACCTTGGGAGCCATGTTGGCGCATTAACTAGATGAAAGCATGTGACAGAACTCTTAGGTCTAAGAACAAGAAACCTAGATCCTATGCTAGGCATCTTGTTATTTTTAAATCTTTAGCAGTTCACCTTGCTTGTTTTTCTACATATGTGTATGCATGTACATATATATCTTTTCTCAATTTTGTCATCATAAGCAGTTTACAAAAAGAAGCAACCTTTTATTCAGAATGCCAATTTTTTGGCTGGAAATTCCCAACACCATGTTATCCATGAAGCAATTGCCTCACATTGGACGTAAAGATGAAAATGAAAGAGAGGAGATGGACAAATTGTATACCACAATCATAAACAACTACAAAAGGTCCAACTTTCATTTATATAGCAGTTTTGTCCCCTAGAATTTAAGATGCAATTATACAGTTTGCATGAAAGAAGAAATTGTAAATCTTAAGTCATCAGACAACAAATAAACAACCTAGGCTACAAAAATAATGGACTCAAGACTAGCTTCAATAACAATACAAAGGCACTCCTAACCAACATAACCACCAGCTACACTGCTACACCCTATAGCTCATATAAGGCAAGTTTTTAATAAAGATAAGGGACTGTTTGGTTGCTTGTTAGTTTCTCTAAAATAGAGAATCATTTTTACACAATTATCTATAGAACAGGTTTTATGAAACACAGTAGACCTGTCTTCATTAGATTCATTTTTCAGGTTCTGAAGGTAAAATAGGTTCCATGGAAGACAACTAAATAATATTTTGTTTCATTTTATGTTTATCTTTATCATAAATCACATTTAGTAAAATATGCCAACCAAAGAGACTCTGAAACTTGTGGCAAACATATGTTTGTTCCCGATAAAAAAGAAAAAGAAAATGTTATAGTTGTAAGCATAGATCATTTATTGCATAAAAATTAGAAAGTTTATGTGAATGTTATGGGAAACTCATATGGTGTTTTATCCCAATGTTTAGGCTTTGTCTTTTAATTAAGCAATTCTTTTGCTTCTAGCAAATTTAATCTCAAGCAGTTTTTTGGTTTGATAAGATCTGTTGTTTCTGAACCAAGTGAATCATGCTGCAAATGTGTTTTATCACAGATGGCAAATCCATAAGCCTACCTTGAATAAAAACCCACGTAACCCTACAAGAAGCAAAACTTAGAGCTTAAAATAAAGGACTACATAATCTACTTACATGTATTTCCAACACTAACCATAATCTAATGATGCTTATAATGATTCTAATAAGATATTGGTTGTGTACCTTCAATGTATGATATCTTTATTCATCTTTTGGTCCCATGGTTTTATAAAGTTGCATTAGAATTAGAAAGCAAAGTATCAGCAAACATACTTATTCACAGTTTTATCGAAACAAATAAAGATATACGAAGAGTAGGTATGTGAATCTATTTGAGCTGAGCTGGTTTCTAGGATCATACTATCCTAATTATGGTATCTTTGGTTTCACTATCCATAGTTTTGTCTGGTTCAAATAATTTTTATGAACAGATACCATAAGAAATATAAGGAGAGGCTTAAGATAGCAAACAAGGTTTTACATGTCAATGGGACGGAGGGCGTCCCATCTATCCCGTCCCATTTTGTGAGAAAATAGGACCAAGATGGGTTCGGACTCCGAACCATCCATGTAGGGAGAGAAGAAAGAGAAAAAAAGGAAGGAAGGAAGGATGAAGCAAGGAAAAATGCAAAAAAAAAGAAGGAAAAATGAATCGAAAAAGAAAGGAAGGGAAAGGAAAAAGAAAGAAAAAAAAAAGAAAGAAAGGAAGGTAGAGCAAAAGAAAGAAAAAAGGAAGAAAGGAAAAAAGAACAAAAGAAAAAAAGAAAAAAGAAAAAAAAAAGGAAAGAAGAAGAAAAGAAAAATAGAGGATATCTACCGAGATGCATGACCGGGACTGCAGTCGGGATGAGACAAGTTAATGCAGCATCCCATTCCATGGAGAAACTGGGACACCTTCATCCAATGGAATTTAAAACCTAGATAATAAGTACATGATTACCCAATATTTACCCCAACAACACCACCTCAGATTTATGCATGCAAATATGAATGTAGTTGAACTTAAACATCCCTTAACCCATCAAGTTTTAACATGCAGGCCTAACTCGACCGCAAATCTATTAGAGCCCCAACTACCACACCACAACATATCAAGGGCTAAAGATATTGACATTACAGAAAGGATCTTTAGTTCTTTACAATCTTGTAGAAATAAAAAAGGACTTTTGGAAGGGTAGATTCAAGTTCAACATCATTAAAGTTATTGAACCTTTGAAGTTCTTTATGATGAAGAGATGAGAGGTAGTAATTTAGATAAAACAGGATGAAAGAACATCAAGGATAGAAAGTAGAAGGGTGAAAGCTTTGCCTTTTATAAAGGAAAGATTATCAAAGTGGCCCTTAGACTAGTGGTACATGGATACTCCAAAGTTTGGGTTTTCTAACATGTTGGACACTAGACAAGCTTAATGACACAGCTTGACATTGTACTATAAAAATATGATGTCATCACCATTATGCACCTACTTTTAGGGCAATGCCTAATTCTAACATAACAATTAGCAGCCATTTTGTCAAATTTTATGAGAAGAAGGTGCATAGGTCTAGCTAGGTATTCATTATATGCATGCATCCAATGTTTTAAGTCTTGGCACCAAATCCTATACCAATACATTACCGGTATGAATTGGTATGATAACAGCACACTCCCATACCAACACATGCACATTGTTCGAGTCAGCATCATACTGTATCATGTCAGTATGTTGGGTGTACTGAGCCCCTGTACAAAAATGGTGCTATACTGGGTCATTAGTATATGTCCCATATGAGCTGATATGAATCGCTTTTTAAAACCTTTCATATGCCAATATATATTTACACATATATAAAATAACACATGTTTCATTGTCTGATTTTAGGAGATTTCCATGACACTTGGACACTTGAGAACTGTGTCATGTGTCCATGCAACATTGCCTCAAACCTTGTGGTGTTGTACCAGAACAAATTACACAAGTAGAGGAGGAGGAGGTCAAAAATCCAACATTGGCAGGAGACAAGATTGAGGTCAGATTGCTGTTTCAGAATGGCAGTAAGTTTTTTTTTTTCCTGTTTTAGAGTGTCTAAGGTGGAGGATCCTCATTGAAGACCTTGGATGGTCCATTAGAATTAGTCAATTTTTAAGTGATGGAGTGGAGGGCCTATGGCTTAGTTTATACCAATTGTAAGTCAAGGAATCAAACCACTTATTGATGAAGGTCTAGACTAGATGTGGACATTTTTTCACTTCCAATTGAGAGACAATGTTCTACAAATCCATATTCCCAGATGTGCAGCCACACATATCTGGCTTTAATAACAGTTTAAAGGATTGAAGGGATTAGCGTTCAGCCAAAAGGGAGAATATTTCAAATACATTCACAACTAAGCTAAGTTAACAAACAGCACATTTTCGAAAGAAAAAAAAAGCCTCTAGTCATGCCATAATAATTTATAACATAAATGAAAAAAAGGTGTAGCACTTCACTAGAAGAGTTTGGACAGCTTAAATTGATATTGCATAACCCTTAAACAACTGGGAACTAAAGTCCATCCCATGCAATAAGGTATTCTCTGACACTCCAAAAATTCATGCTAAATGCTGATACTTATGGCTTATCTAAGTTGGAAAGCGCCATAAACTTTGCACCATGTCCAACTTTCCATAAGTGTTGGCACTCTCGTTGAAGTTTGTGCATGCCATAAAACTATATGATGTTTTTGGACAAGATTATATGACATATTTCAGAAACATTTCTTCTTTTAGAAGCTCATAAGTTTTGGACATTGAGTTTGAATAGAATCCATAAATATCTCTTATAGAATATCCAATTGTTCATTTTAGGTTTAACATATGAGAAGATGGCATTATTCCAAACATGTTAAACTTATTCACGGCCATACGTAAACTTGGGCATTGCACTCACATGGCTTCCACAATGTAGAGTGTCTGCTAAAACTTAATGGTTATTTCTCTAACCATTTTAGTGGAGATTTTGTACCAAGACATAGGTATGTTTCATGTTTAACTAGTCAAATTTTGAATCCATCATACAGAACCATCATTAGAATGAGAAATGCCGATTAAAGGAAATATTTCAGGACTAAACTCTTATATATCCCATAGTACCATAGTCGGGAACATGCTTGGTCATAGAGACTGACTACAATCAAGGTTAGGTTGCATTACAAGGAATTCACCTGAGACATTTCTGAATGAGGATACAAACATGATTAGAGGTGTAAAACATGGATCTAGGTATCATTAATTTATTTATCATGTTTCAAATACAATACTCACATTTATTATATATGAATCATTTGTGAAAGTCCTTGGATATAAATTTTTTTTGTAATAGTATCATCATGTGATTTAGTGTCCTCACAGCTGCAAATCATAGGGGCTAAGGTTTATACATTGACTAATCAACCTAAGGACCATTTGGGATAAAAAGAAGGCGATAAACTGCAAATAAATATCATGGAGGAAAGAGAAATTTAAATTATTCTCTCACTTTCGGGGACCTAACAATAGTTAAACATCATTTTATATTTTGTTGTTGGTAGACAGTATCTATGTTTTGACTAAGACTAACCTATCAAGGCGACAAGAGGAGATAGACAAAAAGCCTTATGAGTATTGACACTTATCTTTCTCACCATTTACCAAATCATTCTACCAAGTGATTGCCAAACCGACCCAAACTAGATAGTTTGGCCCGTAATGAATTGAACTGACACCAAGTCAGAATGGTGCAAATTCAACACTCTCACTTGGTTCGCTTAATAACCTCCCCCTTGCAGTTCAATGATTCAAGAGAGTTTGAGGCTCTCTCCTTCACTCTCTCTCTCTTCCTGCCCGATGATCCCACTCTCTTCAAACAAAAACCCTCACAGGTAAGCCTCCCCCCCCCCTCCATATCTCTCTTCATCAAACGACCTTAGCTCCCCCCTCATTCATGTCACAAAGCCCTAGCCGATAAGCCTTCTCCCCATTGAATGGCATTAAAAGTGGCATCTCTCTCTCCCTTGTTCAAAGCCCTTGTCCTATCAAAGCTATCTTCTCAATTCAAAGAAAGATTCAGTGAGTCCCTCCTCTCTCTCTCTCATCCCTATCATCAGATCCAAAGCTCTCAAACTATCGATCGATGGATCCAGCTAATCTCTCTCCCCCTCTCTCTCTCCTCTTCTCTCCCTCCCTCTCCCCCTCCCTCTCTTTCTTCCCCTCCCCCTTTTCCCTCTCCCTCTCCTCCCTCTCTCTTCCCTCTCCTCATTTCGATAAGCTCTAGCATAGTTAGGTATGAATGTACCATACCGAACTAGTCGCCAACTGGTACAACCCCTTGCACTGGTTCAACAACCTTTAAATGGTACCTTTCTATCTTCATCTCTTTGAAGTCCCTAGTTAGAAAATAGGGAGAGCCACACTCTTATAAGTCTAGGCAATCAGCCAATATAATGATTCACCCATAATGCTTGATTATGATCTTTCTTTATAAACTTCATAATTGACTGTTAAATAGACTAGTCCTAGTTTCCCACAACATTTACTTGGAGACCAGCCATCCAGAATTTTCAGAAATTGAAGCATCGAGTAAAATTGTCACACCAAAGCTCTATCCCTCACTCCCAACTCCTGATCATTTTGAACCAAGATTTTACGTCTCAACGGGATAGGGGCCATCCCGACTGTCCCATTCCATTCCTATGAGAAAAAATGAGACCGAAACAAGATCAGGACTCTGAAACCCATCCATGCAGGGAGAAAGAAGAAAAGGAAAGCAAGAAAGGAAGATGAAAGGTAAAAAGTAAAAGGAAAAAAGAAGAATAAAAATGAAAGAGAGAGGAGTGGAGAAGAAAAGGCAAGAAAGGAAAGAAGGAAGCAAGGAAAGAGGAAGAAGAAGAAAAGGAAAAAAGAAAAAAGGAAAGGATAAGAAAAGA
>KE505595.1:180867-202907 GCA_000441515.1 Elaeis oleifera | reverse complement strand
GGTCAAGGAAAAAGAAAGAAAGAAGGAAAGCAAAAGAAAGAAAAAAAAAAAGAAAAAAAAGAAGAGATATGGAGGATATCTACCGAGATGCATGATCGGGACAACTACCGAGATAGGACAGGATAGTGGGGCATTCTGTTCCATAGAGATACCAAGACACATTTGTCCCACAAGATTTCAAACCTTGTTTTGAACTATAAGCAGCATAATTTCATGATTCCTTCCATTAAATCTTTTTTAGCTCCCACCGCTTTCCTTCTATAGCTTTTAAAAAGTTTTGTCATTAATTCTTTAAGAAGTTTCCTTTGTTATATGAGCTCATTGAATATTAGTGCACAACCCTCCAATCTTATTTGAGAGAACCCACACCCCTACAAATCCCAGATACCTAGTTTTAAAGAATCAACCAATAAACACCAAAGAGGAAAGTAAATGTTCCTTGAATAGATTCATCCTTCATGCAAAGCAAAACAAGGGGTGATGCCAATAGTACCATCCTGATTTCTAAAGACAATTACAAGGAGTCTTGTCCTAAGTCGTTATCATGCAAAAGTTTAAGCCTTAAGCATTAAAAAAAGTGTTTCAAATAAAGGAGCTTTTCTCAAAGTATGATGATGAAGAAATGATGGCATTGACAAACAAAAAAATAACCTTCTTGAGTTCATCTCTCGAACCTTTACTCCACATCATGATAAGCAATACGATCACTTTTAAAGGAAGCAAAATGTGCCATGCATAAAGAAAATATAAAATGCCAATTGACCAATTGCAAGCAAGAACTCAAATCACCACATGACTCTCGTCATTGCCCATTTTCCATGAACATCTTTATCCTTAAAACTCCTAATTCATTTAGAAATCTTTACCGAATATTACATGCAACATACTCGACCTTCTCTACTACTTGCCTTCACCTACATTATGATAGTTCCAAAATTGTCTTTCCAAAAACCACCCCATTGCCACTCCCCTTTCTCCCACTTAGCCACATCCACCAACTTATTCTCAACAAAATCCTAAACTTGAAGCACCTCATGCCCAAACTCATTTACCTTTTGCTTTAAAACTTAACCCATTTTTCACATTATAACTTTTGCAATCCCTATTATTCTTTTAAGATCGCATTTGTTTCAATTGACCAAATATCTTAAGTAACCAAAAGGGTACAAAGATTTTTCTATAAAAAAAGGTGATGATTATGCTAGATACTGCTGAACAGCAAGTGTGTTTTTGCTATCTAAAGGCAAAATATGTTTGCTGCCACATTGCTAACATATAACCAAATCTATGGTCAACAGGGTCCCAACCATGTTTCTTAGTGTTACTATTCCAAACAGTAATACTTGGAATGATGATGATCTTTTCTTCAGATTGTTAAAGGATCTTACATCATAAAACATAAAAGATATTAATCAGTTCAGAACCTCCATCACCCGTGCAAATTCTTATTTTAACCGAGGTAGTACGTAGTAGAACAATTCTGACCCATGACCAGATATGAATCTTGGATTAATCTCATGCATTGGACCATATCTAAAGTAAAGTGCAGTATCATCAATTTCATATGCATCTGATGCAAATTCTTTTGCAAGGTTCAACCTCCTTTCTGCCTCTTTGCTCCTCCCTTTCTTATTTATTAATTGCAAGAGCATGGTCCATTCTCTGTTCATTTCAAAAACATAATGCCTTGATAGCAAGAAAAAGATTCAAGCAATATAATCTCATTGGCTTTTGTAAGAAACATGATGTGAACAATAGAAAATGTTCTTGCCAAATATCTGCATCTTAAGCATGAGAAAGTTTACTATATTTGAATTAAATTCAGGACATGAGAGGATTTATTTGTTATACTTGGTTATCAATTGATAGGGTTCACAAACATTAGTTGAGTACATGTTACAAAAGGATATCCCTGATAATAAACTAAATGCATTAGAAATCTCTATAGATTAGTGAGCTAAAAACTACTTCACATGACATTAATATATTCAATGGTTCAAACAAAGGATGAATGTAACAGCAGTCACGCTACCAGGGAGCCTTTGTATAGGCAATCTGATTCAAATTAAATATCATGAACTTCATATATTTTGGTAGTAGCTTTATTTTGTAAACACAAACATCCCTTTAACTTTTCAGCAGATTTTGCTCTAACTGTAGAATTAAACCTTTCATCAATAAATGCTAGTGATCACAAATATTATAAATCAGTTATCAATTTGGGCGCTTTGCTTATTTCTGCATGTATAGCATACCATCACTGATCCATTGTACAACAAGCATATGCACCAATCTAATGCATGAAAGAGGTAAGGAGTTTTAGTTATAACCTCTTCAAGAAGGGAGATAGCTTCCTTTGTTGCACTTTTCTCACGTTCTAGAAAGAAAGAAATAGATTATCTTCTTAAAATAATAAGCAGAAGAAAAGTGATAATAAACAATAGAATAATTTGTTCATCAAAAGGGGCCCATAACTCAGGGAGATTAAAATAAGAAAAGCATGCAAGAATATTAAAAGTCAAAAATCCCAAAGGATAAATAAGAGTTTGCAATACATATTTGCAAGCATATATCTACGAAAAAAAGAACATCTTAATTTTACATGTATGAAAACAGAGAGAGCATGAGTTCAACATCCAATAAAGACATACTATGACTTCCCTTATGAAATTGATTTTTTCCTATGAGAACAATTAACCCACAAATTCTATTGGTGTCATTCTACACAACATTAATCCTCAGTTCTACAACCTCCCATTGCCCAGCTTTTAGCAATCCCAAAATCTAGCAACAAGATTCTTTCAGCAGTGAACTAATAACTTATTCCCAAACCTCACAAATTACTCTTAAAGTTTTACCTAAATTTTTTCTTTAGATTTACATGACTTAATGTGACCAACTAAAATTAATTTAAAACTTTGTGAGTTTTAAAAATAATTCAAGATATTTGCAAAATATAAGAAAGTTTCCAAATTTTCTAGTCTTTGCTAAATCATTAATCAAAATACTATTATTTTACTAAATCCTGTTCTTTCATAGTTTTCCTCCACTATAACAACACCGAAAACCTGTATGATCATATTACTAAACTCAAGAACTAGCATGACACAACAAGAACCACATCACAAGTACAATCAATCTAGAACTCCCATGAGAAGCTGCAACATAGAAATTGATGATTTCATAACTCCTCTTTGTTCACAAAAATGCATCCAAGAGGAAGAAGCCACCCTCAATTTCAAAGTTTGGCATAAATTGTTCATCTTCCCTATACAAGCAATTCACAAGCTAGTCCAAAGGTGATCATCTCCCTTGTGATAGCAATACATACCAAAACTCTAACCTTTAAATCAGACGTTGGCATTAAAGAATATCTCAAGGCCGAGAATCATCCATTTCCAAACAAATTTGTCATTTATCTTGCATATCTCAATGTGCTTATTTGTAAATTCAACGATTTTACTCCTAATCATTTTGACCAGATTAATTCATAAACTTCGATTATCAAAGTTACATTGCCTCTCTATTCATAATAATTTGCAATCATAGCATCATTCCACATCATTGTCAAATAGACAAGGATACAATGATCATCAGGAGGCCCTTTATGCTTACACTAGGCATAGAAAGAAATGTCCACAGCCCTAATCACAGCAGACTGACAACAGGTGCATCTTCAACATTTCTAGAGCTTGATGGATCACACAATTCTCTAGATTTTCTAAAAAGGCAGCCCACGAGGCCCCACCTACCAAGATTCGTTTAAGTCACCTGAGTTCCTGATTATAATGAATATATTGGTTGAGCATTTTGCAAATTTAATAAATTAGCACATGGCAGCACCTTAACTCTTTGATGGAAGAAAGTCACAAAAGCTGATATTCAAATCTTGTTCAATGGCTGAGATAGTTTCTCAGGGAGCAAAAAGGAATTATATGAAAAGGGGAGAAACAGAAAGGCCAGCCACTTTATGGAAGATAATCTCCCATTAAGGATTTTTCAAGGAAGACAATGCCTGATGTCAAATCAAGATTCCCACCTTTTGCACAAGGAAAAAAAAAATCAGCCCTTCCACTTTTGTCCTTTCTTCATTCCTCCCACTTAATGTGTTTTCCCTTGTAGAATTATGGAAAGACTCAAAAATCTGAAAAGGTGTAAATTCATGCAACGGATAAAGAAATACATGTCTTCGTGCTAACATAACTTTTACAAGTGATTTGAGACCATTGAATTCCTCTCAAAATAAATCCACAATAGGGGCAATAACAGATTGGGTCATGTTAAGTTCAAGTTGTGTCAGGCTCTGGCATCAAGTCAAAGAGATCTTGACCTGAACACAAGCTTGACCAGCAAGTGGATCAGACAAGACTGACGCAAACTAGTTGAAGGGTCAAAAAAATTAACTTCTTTTGCCCAAAGATGATTGAGGATTGAACAACTTGAATGGGAAAGAGTTGGTAAAGCTTATTGATGCAGTCAATGTGCAACCCAATGATAGGGCATCCCAATGGTCAAGTGGCAGTAATTATGGTCCATCCGATTAGTGAGGCTCCAACCAAGTATTCCATGGAGGGGCATGGTTGCTCCCAGGTGTGTTGAATGTGCTGTGATGGCAGGGCAGCAATGGCCAACAGCCACTGGATGATTAGGTGCAAGAGGTCTCCCAATGCCGAACAGATAACGCGGGAAGAAAAGGATTGGAGGAAGAAAATGAGAGGATAGGGAGAGGAGAGGAGTAGTTGAGGATACCAAGGATGAGGGGATGGCAAGAAACAATAGGAGAGTTTAGAATATTGAAGATGAGTAGAAGGGGTTGGTGAAACAGGAGATGAGGAGAGATGACATTGATGTGTTTAGGAGAGGATGACCAGAGAGTGGCAGCTCTTTAGTATAATAATTAAACTTAAGGCTTGTTCCCGTTTATCTCAGAGCTGAGAGATCTAATGCACTAAATTTACATGAAAGCCATACATCTATGATCATATTTTAAGTCATATTTTAAGAAAGGCCAACATTACTCAATCTTAACCAAATCTATCCACTAAAATAGATATGCTTGACAGCTCTGGGTCATAAACCTCAATCCTGCTCTCCAACTTGGCTAATGATCTTGTATGAGCCCAAAAAAACTGAATAGGCTTGACCAAACATGACAAGAAAATCAAAAGTAATTCTAGATGTCATGTTTGGCCAACAAAACCCAGAGTTTATCGACAAAGTCTTGGTGGAGAATGTCATTAGATCAACATAAGTAGTCATGTGATTGTACAGGCAGAGAGTGCAACTAAAGAGAAAATATATTATGATTGTCGTCTATGTATCTCTATTCATCATCTTCCTATATCTTTCATTTTTAATATGACCGGAAGTCTTGGTTTCGAATTTTTGTTATTTTAGATGACTATGGATAACCAATTCACTACCACAGCAGCATAATTAAACTACACTGAGCTCTACAGTCCAACGAACATTCCATTAAAAAACAAAAAAAAACCCAGTTCATATAAATAAGTAGAAAATACAAAATTTCCGAATTCAACCAATCATAGTAATGTAGAATAATCCATGGGCAGAAACGAGATCTCCTTAGCATTTCATCCATAGATTTCCAGACGATAATCGAGAGAGAGACAAAGAGAGAGGTTTAACTGATGGGGCAGGTGATGAGAAACCCGGAATGGGAGCTCTCGAGAAGCGCAGAGGGGGCCGCGTAGTCGTAGCGGGGGAGGCTGATCACCGCCGAGTGCTGCTCCCATGGCGTCAGGCCCTCTCCCTTCTCTCTATGCCCTTTATCGTCCTCCTCCTCCTCCTTTAATGGACATAAGCCTCGTTGTTCCTTCTCTTCCGCCATTGCTCCCTCATACTTCTTCAAGCGTAAAACCCTAGAGGGCTTGCGCAACATAAGACCATCCCTGTTTATTATTATTATTATTATTATTATTATTATTTAAGGAAACATCCATGGTTATTGGTTATATTCTATCATGTGCAATACACGTGCTTCCCCCAAAGAATTTCCTCTTTTTTTTTCTTATCTATTGCGAATTTTTGCATTGATGCCTTCTAATTTCCAAATATATTTGTTTACTTATTTATCGTTCACTAAAAAAATATGTAAATCTTAATTTTCATTTTAATCTTAAATATTATTAAATTATAGAATTTGTTGCACGATTAGGAGCATTTCTTTGGGTATGCATGGTAAATCCTTTACGATCTTAATAAAAATATAAAGTATTAATGAGTACAAAAAAAGCTACATCAAAGGTGAGAGATATCCAATAACAAGCAAAAAAAAAAATGAATTATCAAATTTGCCGATCCATCAACATATTGATATCATTCAAAATATATCTTTAAATATGAATGATGAAAGGAGAGAATAATTATTCCAATACTACAGAGGCAAGAATGATCTATTGCATCTCATCCTATATTATAAAGTAAATGATTGTCCTTCAGTTAGGATCCTTGTTCTTCCTAAGTAGTTCGCAACAATTAGGATTCCCTCCTAAGCTCCACAAAGCTCTATAGAAGAGTTTTGGACAAGGACTCTATGCTCTCTTATAGTAAATCTTACACCCCCTTTATAGTCCTAAATCGAACCATCAAAATTCACCTTGATGAAGCCTAATTGAGTGGTCCATCAAACAAGAATGTAAAGAGGATGTATCGAAGCAAAGAGGGGGGACAAAACTAGAAATAAATTTTAGGGATCGCACCAAGTGTTTAGTGAATTTTCAATGTCAACAAGATTGTGAGAGAAAGAACATTATAGAGAGGCGCAAGACTAAGATTTTTATTGGAGACTGAATATATTATTGAAAATTAAAAATATATTATGAAATAACAAATTTTGTAGATAAGAAGAAATATTTAAGTTGTGCTCAATGTTCTTCAGTATAATAAAAAAGTCATTTATAAGAAACTATGTACTAAAGGTTTCAGCAATTTTCTTCTCTGTATATACAATCAAACAGTTAAGAGATATATCCATTTATTCAATGACTTGTTTTGTGTAGTCATGATTAACAATGCATGCTTTGTAGTTAATGTTGAAATTGGAAGAGTCAGTACAAGTCTATATAAAGGATATATGAGTGAGTAAATCTCTAATTCTTTTGACTTTATTGACCCATGATCGAATTCACTAATAGATGATACTTTTTTCAATTCTAAATATTATGACACATTATGTTTAGTGTCATAATGAAAATTTTTGATGAATTTTCTCTTACTTAGTGAAGTCTTTAGGATAAAGATTTTCTGCCAATCTACAAATATCATCAATTTAAACATTCTGTAACCATCTATGGGATCAAAAGCCAAGTTCAGATAAGAAGTTCCATTGTGTTTTCTACTAAATTTATTATTTAATTATAGCAATCATCGGTCAACTATAGTAGCAACTATATCTAGTTGAAATGATTCTTTAAAGTGACTTGATCTTGTTGACTCTACATCTAATCTTGACTAGTAGTGTAGTGAACATTTATACTAGGAATAGGGGTATAAATGGATTGGGTCAGATCAAGTTACGAGTGAACCTGACCCAACCTGGTTCCTTGATCAGGTCCTGATGTTGAATCTAGACCTAACCTAAAAGAAGATCGAGTCAAGTCAGATCGGCTCCACAACCAAAATTTTTGGCCCAATGGGTCATTCGAGTCCGATCGGATCCATATGTAATCTAGTCCCAACTCGAAGAATTCAAATCCGAATCAGTCTTAGTTAGGTCTGGATCAAATGTAGCTAACAATATTTTAATTACCATGAAGTGAACCACTATTAATCTCACAAAATAGATAATCAACAATATTATTTCAAATAAATTAAGATATAAAATAATTTAAATCTATCTTTATGTTAAAAATATTTCTCATATAAGTTTTAAATCACAATCTAGAAGCTCAATGATTTTAAATCCTAATGATAATCAACTTTCAGTTGGATCGAGGAATAGAGTAGAAGATTCAGAATTGATCAGAAATCATATGGGTCGGATCAGGTTAAAATTCAATAAATCTAAACCCGATCTAGAAATAGAATGGATCCAATTTAGAACCCAACCTAGCCTCATGGATCCTTTAAAGTGAGTCAGATAAGATTTAAGTGAGTCGAGCCATGAGTCAACCCAATCCATTTGCAGCCTTAATCAGGAATGTGTATGGCATGCTTCTTGTAGAAAGAACATTTTCATATAAGAAGTCCAATAATTTTCTCTCAACTCAAATATTTTTGATTATAAAGACCAAGTTTATAGCACTAAAGATATCTTGAGATTGATGCTCAAGGGTTGGTAATGATTACTAGTGATGCTCATGATTTCTCTCATGAGATGTAATATGGAAACAAATTCAAAAGAGGTTTCAATCAAAGGCACCATCTACATCCTCTCTTTGCATCTATCTTGATCTATCATTAATGATATTCTTCAAAACAACACAAGTTGCATTGAACATGTTCAATAAAATATGATTGAATTAAAATGTGAAGCATACTATGCAACTTCTACTCATGATAAGGTACCAATCTGGCTTAGCTATTTGCTAGCCTCAATTTCATCAATTGCACACATACATGCAATTTCAATAGCTTGAGCAACTTATAAGTCTTCATTCATTTACAAGAAGCATCAATTCTAATTGTGACTATAGAAAATTCTGAACATGATGAACAAGGATGACTTCTCTAGATGTTGCAATTAGTGTAAGTTCGTATATAATAAGCATAGGGATATTTGCTCAAAAATAGAGCTTGCAATTCATTCCACAAACGTACAGACATTCGCTCAAAAGCAGAGCTTGCAATCCTTTATATTCACCGTTGTGTTACTAGCACCATCATATCCTTTCTCAAAAATAAGATTATAGCAAGAATGTAGATATTAGAGTTTTTTATGGTTAATGATATAGTTTCTCAAACATAAATAAGACTGATAATTTGCTCATGTACAAAACCATCTTTGTCAATAAAACTCAAAGCAAGAGCCATTTGCTCTCTTTTAAACTCATCCTAAGCTTCATCAACAATAATACAAAATTTTGGATCATCAATTTTCTCATGGATTGCATTTGCATTCTTTTTTAGAAGACATGCAAAATTTACTTTCATATTTTTGAAGATGTACATTTTGTATTTCTAGGAGCACTATTTAGAATAACTTCATTGACCTCCTCATTATAAGGTGCCAAAAGTTTTATCATCTCAATGAAATTATAATGATTCTTTGAACGTGACCTCTCATAACCCTCTCATGTGCAAGTAATGCAACCTATTCTTTGTGATTTGGATGAAATTTTTTTTGAATTACCTCCTCAATATTCTGAGATTACTTCGATAACAACAGCCTTACATAAAATGGTTGGCTAAAAAGTATTATTTGAATTTCTTGGTATATATACACATCTAAGATCTACCCAGTGAATAACCGATATATGACTGAATAAATGTCTATACAGATCCTCACATGCTCCCCCTATTTAAGCCCTAGCATTTTTGTTGGACTAAGGGCCAAAATTTATTCAAATCTAATCACAAGTACCATAAAAAGTCTAATTACATGCATTATAATCAGCTTGTGATTAGCCTAAATAGATCCATGTTCTAGTGTTTCCTAGTTCACATATGTCTTAGGCTAGGTCCATTTTAATACCATGCATAGCAACTTAGAATATTATCTAAAAGACTAGTCGAAAGATATTATTTAGATTTCTTAGCCCATATGATAAGATATAGCAAGTGTGTTGTCGATGTGGGACTGAAACATACTTTATAGATCCTCACAACTTCATCAAATGTTTGCAAGTTTTTTCAAAAGTATTATATGGACTATAAAGATCTTTCCATAGTTAACCTTCTTCCAAATTTTACAGTCCTTGAACAACATGTAACTAATTTAGGACACTTAGTTGGATTGTTATTGAAAAGGCAATATAGCAGGCAAAAGGCTATACCTTAGAAAGAGAATATTCCAGCCATCTTGAGAATAGTTTAAATCATGAAGACTAGAGTTGATGAGGATGGTTTACTAGCCTAAAAGTAGATATTCTGGTAATATGTATTGATATGATCTAAATTTGATGTAAGCTTGTTATTTTTCATCTCTTTGATCGATCAGGAGGATAATCCAAAATAAAGCTATGTAATACTAGGTCATATTCTAAAAAATCTATTGAAATCCAAAGATCTATCTTTTGAAGTTCCAAACGAGTGATGTCATTTGTAGAAATACTATACTCTTAGAGAATTATCTCAACTATGGTAGATCCAATTCTTAAAGACTTGGTGATGGATATTTTGAGTTAAAGCAACGAGATCAACACTATAGCAATTTGTTAATCTCTATAATAGCAATAATTATTCATGATAATAAATTTATCATAAAAATAATTTATCAAAATATTTTTAATATTTAAAAATATCACAATGCTTATCACAAATATTGTGTTGCTAAAGGTATACGATGACAAAACAGGTATTTACTGACTAAATATATACCTATGATGATGAAAATATATTCATCACTAAAGGCAAAATATTTGTGAATATATTTTGTTGTCACAAAAATAAAAATTTCATCATGATATAATATATTTTCATCATCAAATATTAATATTGAGCAATGTAAATAAACTCATCACCAAGGATGTTATTTTTTTATGATAATATTATTCATCATTAAAATAAAAAAATTCATCAATAAAGAATAGATCTTCATCATCAAATGATTTATTGACGCATCATGTGTAAAGTTTATATGATGAAATGGCTTAGATTTGGGAACAAAATATTTCATCGTCGAAACTTATGACAAGTCAAATTCTATCACCTAATATCGCATCATAGATGAACAAATTTTATCTTTGCATTTTTTACAAACATAGGGTCATAAAGTATTTATCATTGAATATAATGGTTATGACAAGTCAAATTTTATCACCAAAAGTGTGGCATCTTTGACAAAATATGGTGATGAAATATTTTACCATAAATATAAAGACACTTTTGAGATGAATCAAACTTTTTCATCAAATATTGAATTTTTGGACAAACAAATTTCATCACCAAATATTGCATTTGTGATAACATAATTTCATCATCAATTTGGTATAATTTTTTTGAAAAAATCCCATATGATTAATTTTTCTATAAATATAATTGACAATATAACTAATACAATTCACAATATCTCATCCACCATTAAGATATCAATTTTAAAATATAAATATTCAAAATTATTCATCATCCATATGTGTCAAGGTCATAGCATTCATAATAATCCTAATTACTATCATGCATAAATAAAAAATAATGTTCCATACAAAATATCCTATGCATATAAATAAAAGTAAAAAGATAACACTTTGAGTCATAATTACAAGAAGCCCCACAATCATTATAATGTAACAAGCATAATTATCCTCATCATCAAAGAGGAGTTAGCAGTCCATACTAGAGGAGTTAGACAAAGAATATATTAGTACACCTTAATTACCAAAGGGAGAATGGAGAATTTACTATTAGATAATGGTTTAAAATTAGTATATTACCTGAGTCTTATGATGAACTAGGAGGGGCACTTGAAGAGAATGCATGAGTAGTCATAGTGTTAGAAAATCTATCACATGACTTTTCATGATACATGTAGAAATTTTAAAATTAAAATGTAATGAAAAAATTTTAAAATTATTTTCAACATCGTTCTAGAACAACCACATAATATAGCATTTCATTATTATGTCACGACAATCTTATATCAGAATGATGTTAAAATTAATTTTAATTAAATTTAATTTAATCTAACATGCATAGAGATCATATCTCAACATAAAATCAAAAATTATTATATATACAAGATTAAGATTTACATAGAAATAAAAATCTGATTTTTATCTTTGTACGTGTAGATCTTCACCGCGATCTGATGATCCATGGATATCTTCAAGATCTATTGAAGTTACGATCTGATGATCCATGAATGTCTTCAAGGTTTGTTGAAGCTGCACATATGTCCGACCTCTACAGATATCTATTCGAGATTGATCTGATCAGGAGATTTCGATCTCACTGGAGTGCTAGCTCTCTTACAAAGATTGCTCCTTGAATTATCAATTTTTTTTTCTTTTGATTCTTTTCTTAAAAAATTTAAAGAGATCTATAGGAGGAGTAAGAAATTAGATCTAATCTGATTTCTTTATCCCTTTTCTCTTTTCAAGAGAAAGAAAAAGATCTAGAAAAGGAGATAAGAGATCAAATCTCTTTTCTTTCTTTCGTCCAGCTTTTGGATTGAATTTAGAGAAGAAGGAGAGGAAGATTCTTCCAACTCTTGGATCAAAGGTGGAGAAAAGCTAGGCATCCATCCCATGGATGTCAAGAAGAAAACTATAGGAAGGGAGAGGCATCCAACCTTTGGAGCACCCCTTTCTCTTTTCTTTCTTTTGTGTGCCACCTTAAAACTTACGCACACCTTTCTCTTTGTGCATGAACCAACTTCACACCAATTTGATTTCCCTCTTCATTGTTTCCTTATGCATGCCCTCCTTTATTTTCTTCATTAATCTCATGTTGAGATTGAATTAGGAGGTGCTGATCTTATCTCCCTTTTAAATCCTAATCCAACTCAAACTCCTTTAGGGTTTTAGGTAGAGTCCAAGGGAACTTGGACTCTTGGAGATAAGCCACGCCTCATCTCATGAGGTGCCACCCCTTTTGTGCGCTCCACTTCCATGCCAAAATATGAAAACCCATGGTAAAACTCTTTGGACGCGAGTCTGATACGAGACACCATCTTAAAGGAGAGAGTCATTCTGTTAGTAAAACACCTTTTATAGATAAGATCCCAATTTAATTAGATTTCACAATAAGTCAACAATTGATCTAGTCTAAACCCTTTAGACCAATGAAACCCAATCTGATTCAAAATCAGATCAAGTCTAATCAAATTAAATATGAATTTAATTTGATTAGGACTTAACTCTATTATTTGATCAAATCAAATAATCTAGCAATAATTATAAATAAGTCCTCCTATAACTCACTAACTCTTAGCAAGTCGTCTATGTAATTTTTATAAATTAGTCTAATCATCAATTATATTGATAATTGAATACTTTTATGATTTGAAATTATGATTCAACTATCCGATCAGTTAAGATCTCTTTTGTATGTGACTCCGTAGGTTCTATTCTATCTGATAGTGAGATATATTTTGATCTTTATTAAAATATAATTAAAACTCTTTTCAATAGATTGAAATAATTTCAACTCACTAAATAAGAATTATTAACCATCAAAATAATTTTTATGATCTCACAATTCACCAGTGACATCTAACAACATGTAGTGGTAACCCAACAGAATAGAAAGAATTAATCTCTAAATATAGTTACCATGTAATACAGCTCTTCTATGATGAGTCCTGATAAGACGAAGGTTATAAAAAATTCATCAAATCCCATCATCTGTCATATATAAAATTTATTTGACTTGAGTTTTTATGTAAAAACTATGAAAATACTTTTTCATCATTCACTCTGCTCTGGCTAAGGTATTTTGAACTCAGTCTCATAAATTATAAAAGACTACTCCTCATCTACCAAGATTGATAGATCCCATCTATATGCACATCGCACTCCTACAACGAACCACTGCAGCCAATCTATATCATAAAGATCCGAATGGTTAGGAACTAAGTATATGTACGGTCAAACTACAGCAATCTCATTGTGAATAATTGAGACACCACAAGTCAAAAAACTAGCACACCACTACAGTATTGAGAAAGTCATTAATAAATGAGTAGACATCCAAATGACTTTTCGTGTTGGTCACGTTCGATATTTTTGTTCTCTAATAATATCTACACTCTCGCTTCAGTATCCCCATACTGTAGACTCGAAACTCGTCTATCTAAAGAGAAGCGATCTGTACACCAATCTAACAAGATCAATCATCATCCCCATGATGATCCATCGATTGAAAATAATTTAGAAATTAACTATCAATGACATATATCTTAAATTTTTAATTCTTGAGAATATGTATCATTATCTTATTAATTTTTTAGATGATTTATGGATACATATACTATATGAATGAAAATTAACTATTCTAATTAATTGGATCAAGTATGAAATTATGTCTCAGAAAGAACTAATGTATCAGTCTGATTGACTTCTAGGACATACATCTAATACATAGATACAAACATATGATCATACTTATCTAAGCGAGCTAATATAGTGGTCATCTATGTCGAGATATTCTCTAGTAGGGATGGTTAAGTTTGTATCTTATCCTATATATACATTCTTCATTTTCTATCAATGTTCAATAATATTCCAATATATACACATATGTTTCCTTCTTAATATGCATAATATCAAGATTATATCATAGCTTGAGATTTTGCTAATAAGGCAGTTCAAAAGATTGCTTTTTTTAATCTAAGTTAACTTTCAATTGCTTATTTTCTTTCTATTGTTCATTTGCTTTCTATGTTTTATATTTTTAAGATTATCTAATTATTTTATAATATAATCCTCGATAATATCTTAAGTTCTTACTAATGTTTTGATTTTTCATTAAGTTTGTTATCTTTTTGTCAACTGTGATTGTGCTGCAGGGATCAATAATGGCCCATGTAATATATCTTACTTGAAAACTTGCATAAAATATTTCTGATTGCAAATAGAGTATATTATATAGCCTTTACAGCTCTATCCAAAAAAATAGCATACGATTAGAAGGTCATTTATGGTCCATAAAACTAACGCATCATCTAAAATCTTCATTCAATTGAAACATCATACATCGGCACACAATTCTCGCATAGCTTTTTCAATTCATCTATCATGGTCGCATATACACATCAATGTCCTTCCAAGGTACCTTAAGTCTAAATGTGAGCAATAATATCATGAAGCAAGGCTTCACACATTACTAAGATGAGAAATTATATTGCTGATTACCGGCCATATGAAATAAGAGTTGCTTATGTTGTCAAAGGGGTTGAAAACTTCTATTGCTAGGCCAAGCTTCACATTACAAGGGTCCTAGCAAACCACTCATGCTCTTTATCAAATTCCTTACAAGCTTTATAATCTACTAAATGTCTCATTAAAATCTCATCATCATAATTCTTTCTTCATGCCATCTTATATCTACAGTAGTTTTTTTTGATACAAAAATCCTTAAAACCTAGATTTCAATGAAAAGCACTATGGAATGTTATAAGAAATTCGCTTTCACTTTTCGTGATTAATTTTTCACCTAGAATTGCCACATTTTAGATACCATTTTCTATCTTGAAACTCTTTCCAATATAATGCACAATCATATTTATAAACATGAATTGGCATATGCTCCACTCTAAGGTCTAGCAAGATTTTTTTTCCTTCATAATGTGACTTTAGAAGATTCTCCCCATTAGGAACAGCCTCCTTCAATAACTCTAGAGATATATTGAATGATTTATTCTCAAATAATTGTAAGCGTTCAAGTAGAGCAATATCACAAGAAGAGAAAATATTGAGAACGTTTTGTAGTCTTGCTATAGTTTACATTGTGCGTCTTTTAACAATCTATTGAAATCTCCTACTCTCCATTAGCCATTTTGTTAGGACTATGAATATTAGATATCTCTCTTGGATAAGTATTAATGAAACTTCCATGAAATGCATCTTCTAATATTATACAGCTCTTCATTTTCTATCATAACTTCATCACCGTTAACTTCGTCATCATCATTGTTTACATTAATACTATCATGAATTCTCAACTTAGATTCTCCATGGCACATCCACCTAGAGTGGCTCTCTATTATATCATTTATTAATAGATGATCATATATAGTATCCTGCTTTCAAATATACATATTTAAACAATCTCAACACAAACAATGAATATCATATTCAACCCATATAATCTCTTTCAAATTGAATGGAGGACCACAATCCTTATATTCGTTCAAATATTTGGTGCAAGAATCCAACACCTATCCATGATCGAGTCCTTAGCTAATACAATGATAAGGAATAAAATATAGAAGACTAAAATATATAAAATACATATAGATATTTGCACAATGGTGACAATTACTAAAGACCCAAACAAAATTTCGATCCTAAAAAGAATAAAATTCAACTCATATACACACTCATACAATGAAGTGGAAAAAAAATTGATAATATTTAAGAGAACTAGAAAATTCACATACCATAATAGAAAGAAGATAGACAAAAAGAAAGTGACTGTTTCATCAGATGTGCCCTGAATCATAATAATATATCTAATAAAAACTCTTTCTTTCTAATACCTACCATAAGACTTCTCTAGGCATTCTATCATTTGTTTCTTAAATCAGTAAAACTATATGAAAACCTTATTTCTTTTTCACTTATCTATTAGTAGGCAAAGGAGAAAAATAACTTTCATTATGGATATTTTTGATATGAAACCAAATTAGTTCTCTGATATTTTTGTGTCACACCTGAGTTTGTGCTCTATCACACTTCTAAAGTTTAATAGCATATTTCATGAGTTTAGGAATAATTTAAGTATCGTCTTTATTTTTATATATTGATACTAAAGTGCTCTTCCTCCATTCATATGCATCTTCTTGATTTTTTAACTTTTATTAAATAAATTAACCAACCAAATTACTTCCATGTCACCTAAATACTTCCAAACCTCAAATACAAATTCCATTAGATGCGATCTTTTCCCTATTTTTATCTTTCTCATATCATCTTTACCTTAAATATCAAATTATATGTGTATACTTAATATTTCTATTCTCAATAGAACTAGTAAGATGTCCTAAATTATTCGTATGATTTTTATTGAATAGCTTATCAAAATAACTTCTCCATCTTGCATTGATTACATCCTCATTAACTAATACTATTTAATTTTAATCTTTGATATATTTAACCTAAGTCAAGTTTCTAGTTTTCCTTTTATGATAATCCAGCCCATCTTGGGCTTGATTTATTTTGTAAAAATTTTAATCTGAATATGAAATAATCTTACCTCCAATCATTATTGTTTAAGCCCATTCAAAATAATGATCAAGAAAGTTGCAAGAAGTATCAAAAGACGAATCTGTCTTGCTCCCATCTTGCAAAAGAATACTATAAAAGATGAATCTGCCTGTTTCTATCTTGCAAAGAAATACTACAAAAGAATACTTCTAATCTATGCTAGAGGATCTCGATGTCTATAGTTGATAGAGAGTCACAGGCTATATTTATAGTCTAGACTAGGAACTCTTTTAGATTAACATAACTTCTTCTGTATATCAGGAAAGCATAACTATAGTGGAGTCCTTATTTTGACTTGAGTCTATCATTATCTCGAAAGAATTTTAATTATTTATTATCATCTTAATTATCTTAAATTATTTTAATGATGAGGTTACAAGTGGGCCACATCAAGTCTCTAATATTTGGAATGAGTATAATATTCATCCACTTGGTTGAAGTGTCACAATGAAGATACCGAATAGGTGATAAACAAAACTATAATATGGTCGTAAACCAACTTAAGTCAAAACTTTCACTTAAATAAAAATTTTAATACATGAATCATGATGGTTATATCCTATAAATTAAATATTCCCTTCCATGTATTACAATATATGAAACTCTTTATTTAAGCACTTTATATTTTCTTTATGAATAACTTTTCATAAGCTATTCAAACACTACTACAGGACAGGGCTACGGTAGTAGTTCGAAACCACTGTCGTGTCCAAAAATTATTGCTATAGCCTATGATAGTGATTTCACAACTGCTGCCACTATCACCATCGTCGTAGATCTATGACAGCGGTTGTTGCAGCGGTTACTGCAACCGCTGCTGTATAAGGGTATAGCAGTAATTATTAAATCGCTGCTAAAATTGAATCTATTATAGCGGTATATAGAAGTGGTTGGTAAACCATTGCTATTGCATCTATAGCAGTGGTTCTTAACTGTTGCTATAGCTTCTGTAACAGCAGTTAGTAAACTGCTGCTATAACTTCTTTAGCAGCGGTTAGAAAACCACCACTATATCTTCTACGACAGCGATTTTGTAACTGCTGCTATATATTATGGCAGCGGTTATTGAACCACTATCATAGATTATGGTAGCGGTTGGCACAGATATATGACAGTAGTTGGTACGGATATGGCAGTGGTTGCACAATCACTGCCATAGACTGTTGGACAGCAAAAAATAATAAATTTATTCTTTTTTATCTCTTTTTACCTAATAAATATAGTTCAATATATAATTGCTCAAATTAAAACTTGAAAGAATCAAAAATTTCACATAAGACTCAATAATAATGCAGGAATATATCTTAAATACTCAAATTTTATTACTGATCAAATTATATTATAATATTTTTAATAAAATAAATATATTAAAAATCTGTTAAATCTAAATTTTTCTCTCCAAGCATCTTGTCATCATCGGGAGGGGCTGGAGCAGGAGCTGGAGCAGCTGGAGTAGGAGCTAGAGGGGCTAGAGCTAAAATGCTGGCCAACATGTTCTGGATGCTCGAAAAATTAGCTCCAGGATGAGTGGAGAGCTGTATCACCATAGCAGACATAATGCTCTGTAGTTGAGATACGCGCTTCTCAGCTTGAGATGCGCACTCTTCAGTCTGAGCTGCTTGCACCAAGGCCTCATCAAGCCGTTCCTTATCGATAACCTTGAAAGTGTATGAGGAGATGCTCACCTCAGACCAATAGCTCATCAACGTATGTCCAGACCTGCAACGAATCCTCTTAGAGTGCTTAGGTCGCAAGACCTGAGATAGATGGTCATAGGGGTCAGAGGTTCCAGGCCCTCGCTTGCAAGCGAGTCTAACTGCTTCTGTAATTATAAATTCAAATAAATATTATAAAAATACTATAATACTAATCATACTCTAGTTATTACTTACAAAATCCTTTCGATCGCAGTGTTCATCGACCTGCCCTTCTTGTCTGTACGACTGAATCGGAAGATAACGCTACGGATGGGTATCACCCCCTCTCTCATCAGCTATAACAATCAATTTGTTGTTAGAAATATGTAAAAAAATAATAATTCAATAACTTATAAACTAAAGGTCAGAATTCATTAGCTCTCTATGCATATGACTGGCCATAGACTCACGATTGAGAGTGTATGTGTACTCTTGAGCAGTCTGGTTCTCCCTGTTTAGACGGAAGACAGTCTAAAAAGTATTTAAATCATATAAGTTAAATTAAATATAATTATCAGTATAATAAAAATTCATAAGTTACAAATTAAACCTGAAACTTCTGGCTCCTCCAATACCTGACCATCCCCTCCTACTGACTCGGGGTACAGTCCTGGATCCAAAGAACAAGCTCCTCCTCAGTGTCCCTACGATGCTTTAGCCACCCTCTATGGAGCTTGACCTTGTAGTTTCGGTACAACTCTCCAATCTTCTGCAGTCGGACATCTCGAGCTCTCTCATGATCTAAAAAGTCATACCTTCTCAGCACAAAATTATCAAAAATCAGTTACAAATTATTCTAATCAAACATAGTGTAAATATATCATATGCATATATATAATTAAGATACACTTATCCAAATCTCCTCCCATACTCGATCCTTGATACCATCATCCATTAATCGTCAGTCTACGGACAGTACGAAAATGATGTCAGACCACCTCACAAGCACTCCAAAAAAAAATACATCTCCCATGCGGTCTCTCCTACTAGCCTCCCCTCCTGATCATACTCCACCATAACCTGATGCTGGCGGTTCTATACATGCGGCATGCATGTAGGACCGTGAAATGTCCTACTAGATGATGTACCTACAATAAAATATATTACATATAATAAGAGTATATAATAACTATATAATTAATAAATAAATAAATAAATAAATAAATAAATAATTGATACAACAAAAACCTACTCTCATTGGGATCGTGCGATGTAGATGTCGGTGGAGCCTCATCAATGGGTGGAGTATGTGCCGAAGATATGACTGTCGGTGGAGGCTTAGATATCGGTGGTGCCTGCGAAGCTAAAGCCGATGCGGGGTGGTTGGAGTATGCTCTGACAGCGGCTCAGATGCAGAGCTCCGTATAGCCCGTCGAGGGGCGGAGGTGAAAGCGAGATAGTATTTCGGTGCCGTCGTGACTTGCAATATTAATGAACATTAACCAATATAACATGTTGTTGAACAATAATATTAGTAAAGTATTAATAAATAAATACTAATATTTATACCGAGATGTTGAACTCATCGCCTAGTGGCATCTACAATATAGACATCACCATCACTCCTGACAAATATATTTGAGACCTCGACAACATCAGATAAGTTTTGTCCTAAAGGAACACTTTGTCTGCATGATCCAACATCATCATCAATCTCGGTATCATCAAAGATATACCTAGACCCCATCCTCACAACAACATCCCATTGAGGCTCCAAGAAATCATTAACGTAGAAAACTTGACTAACTTGAGAGGCAAGTATATACGATTCTTCAATGTGGAGATGGCGTTGTATGTTGATGAGAGTAAAACTGTACTCATCAGTCTTCATCTCTGACTGAGACAAGATGTCAAACCAATCATATTTCATCAATGCAATCTCTTTTTTAGAATAGTAGTCCAAGATAACTATCTTCTTTATAACCCCATAATAGTTCAGATCCTCCGTATGAGGCTGTGAACCCGTTAGCACGGTCTAGAACCTGTCGGTATGGCTCAAAACCACAGGATCATTACATAGACAAATAAAAATATTATTTGCATTAAATATTATTTTCAGATACCAATGCATTATAAACAAAAAATGTTATTTGCATTAAACATCATTACAAACCAATGCATTATAAATAAATATTTGAAGGAATAAAAGTACATTAAATATCATTTTTAGATATGCAATAAATACATCCTATCTTCAACTAATAGGTAAAGATAGGTTCTATCCGATTCAAAAATTGTAGTAATTCTATAAGTTCATTACAGTAATCAAACGATATGCAACAGGAATTGAAAAAATTTCGGCAGTATTTTCTCTTAGTTCTTCTATATAGGGAGAACAAAGAAAATGATGTTTAAAATTTTTTTGAACCCTCAGCATACCATTTGATTATTGTAATTATCTATAGAATTATTTATAATTCCTAATCTATCTAAATTGGACAATGAATTAATCATTGTACATAATTCTTTCATTAGTATAAAAATATATAAATATATGGATGCCGTAGATTATGATATAATTATAAATATAATTATAAAATAATATGACATAAATTAAAAAAAATAAAAGTCATATCTGCAGCTGCGGGGAGAGGGGTCGCACAGAGCTGTGGGGTCGCCGGCAGCGACGTTAGAGGAAGGGGTGGTGGTAGGGCACAATGTAGGGCCAAAGAGGGTCGGGGCCAAAGGTGGTCGGGGTTGAGGGAGGCAGGGCACGGGGCCAAGGGGCCAGCAGTGGGGTCGAGGGGAGCAGGAGGCAGGGTCGGGAAGGCCAGGGCGAGGGAGGCAGGGTCGAGGGAAGAAGGGGGATGGATCGGAGAAGAGGGAGGCAGGGTTGGGAAGGCAAGGGCCGAAGGAGGCGAGGCCGAGGGAATAGGGAGGTGGGGCTGGGGGAAGAGGGAGGCGGGGCTGAGGAAGAGGGAGGCAGGGCACGGGGTCGAGGGAGATCGGGGAAGAGGGAGCCGACAGCGATGCTAGAGGGAGGGGCGGTGGTGGGGTGAGCCAACGGTGGAGAGGATAGGGCTCAGGTAGAGAGGGGAGAGAGAGAGAGAGGAAGAAAATCAAAACACCAGCATGAAATGAAGAAGAGGGGTGGATTGGAAAAAGAGCTAACCTTTGGCAGCGGTTTTAAAACTGCTGCCATATGCCACCTATTGTAGCGGTTATGAATAACCACTATCATAGATAGAATATAAATTTTATATTTTTTTCTGAATAATATATAATTTAAAATTTAAAATTTATCTTCATCATTCATTATCTAAATAATTATCATTAGAATATCATCACAAAAGAGCAC
>KE505595.1:122641-148408 GCA_000441515.1 Elaeis oleifera | reverse complement strand
TAAGAGTCCGGGTTGATCCGTTCGCTCCCGTAGGAGTCCGGCTGAGATGGACCGGCTCCCGTAGGAGTCCAGGCCAAGTCTGGCAGTAGCGGCGATCTGTTGTTGGCGAAGTTCGGCCGTCGACAAAACTTGAAGGGAATCCAGCCCATCGCTTGTCACTGTAGAAGATCAGTCAGTAGCGGAGCTGTGAATGCACTTGGAGCAATCTAACAGGCGCCTGCAGGATCTGTCTCGAAAAAGTCTGGACGGGTGCCACCTGTCGAGAACTTCGACTGAGGGTATTTTTATACCCAACATAACTCTTTATACATCTTGAATCTAGCCTATCATACTACCTTCTTAATTTCTCTTAGCCATCTTCAATTTCAAAATTAGAAGGAAAATCAACATTGAATGTGAAGATATTGGTCACTCTCTTGGACAACATCTTAACAACATAGGATTCCCACTAAGTTAGAAATTCTTCAATCATGGCAAGTATGGCGGTGAATGGAATGAATCGATATTCCAAGTAAGATTGACTATTAAAAAAATTGACTAGTGAGATCAAGTCCACATTGGTCATCAATTGCTAGTTGGAAAAAAAGGAATTAAGAGAATAGATAGGTGGATGGCAGGTTATTTGAGCAAGGCAAAACTAATGCATAAAGAACTAAAACAAATAATGCTCAACTAAACCCATATTATTGTAGGATCATTCAACCAGCAATCCCACATACAAATTTTGTTGGACAAGAAAATGCTTCCATAATGGTCTTATAGCCTCATTATCTTTAAGAGATATCTTGGCCTTTAGGAATAGGAGCCATGAAGGTCTTGGGATTTTATAAAAAGAAATCAATCCAATGAGTCGAACCTTCACAAAAGATCTTATAGCAATTAGAAAAGAAATAAAGCACCTTTAATGGAGATCAACTAGATGGGTCATGAGAGACACAACAAATTTCAGTTAGATCTTAAAGAAGTATGTATAAAGCTGTGACTAAAAGTCCATAAAGACCGTTGCTCCAAGCCCTAAAAGAGACTCCCATAAGGCCTTAGTGTAAATAGGCTAAGACAAGATAGGCAAGAGAGATAGGGCAATCATGGAAAATGGTAATGTCCAATCTAAAATAGGTTTTGATGATTTTGACTAATCAAGGACATAAGTAATGCTTACAAAAGTAGACCAAGAAAAGGGCCATGTATTCTTATTAGGTAACAAGTTTGTTCCATTGATTAAAATTTAATATAGTTGGTATAACTAGCATTTTTACCTAATTCCTAGTTGAACTTATCTTCAAGAATGCCAATGAAGATGTCAACATTAAATTCTTCATTGGTCACCTTGAGGTTTAGGAGGACTCCTAGGTCCAAAAGATTGGGACTCCATATACCATAGTTAAGATGCAAAGACCTATTCACATATTAGAAGTAAAGGGCCATGAGGAGCAGTGGTCGATTCACTGAGGAAGATTGAGAAAAGGGTATGATATCTAAGACCAGATCGGGGCTTTTTGATAGGAATTTGCTAAACCTGAAGATTCCAAATATAGGATTTTATAAGCTCTTCTAGACCAAAGTATTGAATAAAGGAAAGTTTCATCTCAATATAGAGGGAAGAAAAAGAATAGATGGGGGGCATCTAAATTAAAAATGTGATCCAAAAAAATATTGGAGGGATTATAATGAATATCTAAGAAAGACCGATTTGAGGAGACTAGAGCTTTCGTGCTGGTCATGTCTCTATTCAGCTTGCTCTACCATAGATCTTATAATAGAGGATTCTTGATTCATCTTGATTAAAGAGGAAAATACAATCTAGGTACTAGAGAATAGGTAGCAAGGTCATTAGAGATAAAATGAGAAATGGAGGGTGAAATTTATAAACTGAAGGATTGCAAAGAGGTGAAGCTGGGGTTTAGCGAAGGAAGATGAAAGCGAAGATGAAAAGAAAGAATGAGATGTTTATCAAAGTTGGGTGCCATAATTCAGAAGGATCATTTGAAAGAATAATTTCCTACAAGTCAATCATATGTGTGATGTGATGGAGTATTTTTCTATATTTTATCTTCCAAACTCACGTATTTAATATTTATTATTAATAAAATTAGATATTTTGTTTCATTATATGCTGTATCTTAATACTTGTTGAAGATTATAATGAATCCTATAGGTTAGAATAATAGTTTAGGATCATGATGAGATCGTATCAGTGAGATCTAAAATCTTAATAGTCCTGATCTAAAATATTCTCAGTCATAGGATCATTGAGTCGGAGATCAATGATTCCAGTAAGACTGACACATCCTATGTATACTCGACAGAGAGGATGGTTGACCTTACAATCACTTGTATGGTGACACTAATATGAGAATGTGAGTACTTATTAAAAAATGAATTCATTGAATTGATCTATCAAAAGAATATCTAATAGAGTTTTATATGCATGTCAGCTAATTATTTCTAGTCGGAGTAGTGCAAGTGATCCTTAGATTTGAGATCACCATGGTGCCTTGTGTATACGAATCTATGTTTGGTTATTTTTAGTTTGATTCTTTGATCCTTGTGTGAGGTATTTTAGACATGATGTAGTGTGTATGGAGGTTGTTAGTGATCAATAAGGAATTGATCACTCCTAATAAGGAGAGTGAACATCCTATGTGATCTCATAGGTTAATGATTCAAGAATTCTTTGGTCAAAGCAGAATGATAATTAAAAATTTTTTAATATATCATTAACTGAATCATCACCTTTTGATCAAGATACATATAGATAAATATTTAGGCTTGACATGATTTTATGCCCATAGCTCATCTGGAATATTGTATAATCGAAGGATTGAATTGCACGGTAACTCACCACTAAAGGATATTTTGATATTTTATCAAATTTTATCTCTTTTGGATAGTCATGATATATAGCTAGATAACAATCTTGACTTGCAGACTCGCATGAATTAAAGAAGTTTAATTCAAAATTAATTAAAAAGAGTTTTGATTAAAATTGATACATTTGGACTGACCTAATCTAATCAGATTAGTTTAGATCATGAGCCTGAGTCTACTGTTGACTAGATATGGAATCCAATGGATCACACACTTTAGAATTTGATCTTGATCTGTTCTAATTAGATTTTTGTAAATCCTACGGGTTAATTTACATGCTAGCATATTGTGTTAATCCAAGTTTTCAATTAGATTAGTTCACAGGTGTTTGAGTTAAGCCTAACCTATTGCCTTGAACCTAACTGGATTAGATTTAATTTAATTGGTTTCTTACCTTATCATGAAAGAGTTTCATATGAATATGGAGTCCTCCACACCATCACACTAGTCCATGCCATTTATTTTTGTGCGCCCCATTTAATCTTGCGTTGAATGAAGGAGGAGTCCTAATGCAAGACTCTTGTTTGCCCATGCCTTCCCTTAATTATTACATGCCAATTATTTATGAAATTTATGGGCATAGAAGAGGAGGAGTTCGCCTATTTGAAAGCTCTTCTATGCCATTATTCTCACATGAAGAATTTAATCCCCGCATGAAGAAGTGGAAGTGCCAAGAGTTGACACCCCTTTGGACTCTTAGGTGCCCCTTCATTTTTTATTTAAAGGGGGTGCCCCTTATAGGATAAGGGCTGATTCCCTGATGTTTAGGCAAGGAATAGTGAGGGAAAAGATAAAAAATTCTAAGAAATGATAAGAAAAAAGGGAGAGAAAATAGAAAGAAAACAAGAGAGAAAGGAAGGCAAGGGGTTGCTTATTCTAGGGTTTAGAATATCCAAGAGTTGGATTTCTAAATCCAATTTGAGTGATAAGATCTTTTGAAAAAGGTCCTTGGTGTAGCCCTAGTAGAGGATTTGAAGGCATACAGGTGGTGGTGCTATCCATTTTTGAAGAAGAAAATAGGTAGTGCATTTGAGAAGAAGGCTGTAGCACTACACCAAATTGGGAAAGATCCTGATCATTTTTGTGTGGATCACTATTAGAGGACATCTATTGTGATATCTTGTAAAAATCATTCCATGTACTGGATCCTCATCTTCAAGAAGGTATAATCTCTCACCTTATGTGCATGCTTGATTGATTTGATTGAAGTCTACAAGGCAATCCTAGGGTTTGTATTTTGGTTGGCTAATTTTAAGTGTTAAAACTTGTTTTATGCATATCCAAAATTTTTGAAAACTATATTTTATTGTACAATTGGAACCAACAGTGGTATCAAAGCCACTCTTATTAGATTCGATCAGACAAGTTGCTATTGTTGTAATATAGATTTAATCTGATTCATATGATGCCATGTTAATAAATCGATTATTTGCATCGATCTTTAAATCAAAAATTATTTTGACCATGATCGTAGTTAGACTTTAAATTTCAATTGTTAAATTTAGAATTTATCATAATCTAAAATTTTATCATTCATGGTAGATTGATGTTTAATTGATTTTTTTAAAGGGTGCATTGGACTTAGATCAATTGTTGATCTGGTCAAGCCTAATTTGATTAGGATTTGATTAAGATGTTATCTAAGTTGGATTAAGATTCAAAATGTTGGCTCAAGTCGAATTTGACATGTGAATTGGACCAAGTGTTGGATCCAAATCATAGTCAAATAACTTTGGCTCAATAATTGAACCAAAATCATATATGCATCCTATATGATCTTAGCAATCATGATTTTGCATAGGCATATGAATGATATTACAACTTGAATAGCATGATATGTTCCATATTATTATTTTTTTTATGATATGCATATTTCATATGATGTAAATTTAGGATGTGCATGAGACCAATCTAAGACCCTCAATTAAAATTATATTAAGTTGTAGTGTCAGGAATTACTTGCTAACTGAATTTTGGATTTATTGATCAGTTAGTGTCTAAGACAAGTGTCAAAAGTGGTTATTTAATTAGGTTCATTTGTTTATCTGATCAACTTATTGGTGTCTAAAGAAAATATCGAAGAACCTCCCACCTATTTATCTAGCTAATTTGGTCTATTGAGTTTCGAATTTGGATTGCTTAATATTGTAGACACTACAAAGGCCTTCCTTCATACTAAGTCAATAAAGTATGTCAAGATCTGTAGTGAGTTTGTTGTGCTATCTACAAAATTTGCTATGAAGATTGATATGATATTGACTAAGTATATTTTGATGTTTATAGCATATTTGAATAGTGTTGCTTTGTTGTGCTATCCACAAAGATAGCATTATTTAAATATGACCATATAGGAATGAAAGGTCTAACTTAACTAGAGTACTTTAGTATGTTATGCTATCCACAATACTATAAGTATTCTAGAGGCAAGAAAAATATTGAAAATTATATGAGATATAATTGGTAAGAGAGTTACCTATCATTGAACTTATGAATGCTTGTTGTGCTATCTACAAGGTATTTATGAGGAATAAGAATCTCAACCCCACTTAAAAATATGACTATGTTTCTCGTTTCTTATATTTGAGGGCTATGAAATTCGTTGAAAAGATGGAAGACACAATTAGACAAAATTTTAATTTAGTTGTGTATGTTATCATGATTTGTTTGCTTATATTTTGTTCTTATACTTGTAGATTAACTGTATAATGGCATCTTCACTTTCACTGTGTGGCATTTTTGATGCTAACAAATTGACCGGGCCCAATTATATGGACTGATTGAAAATTTAAGAATTATTCTCATTCAGAAGAAAGTCTCTTATATTTTAGATACTCCTGCACCTGATCCGATCGATGAAGATGCTATTGAGGAGGACAGGGCTATATATAAGATGTGATAAGATGCAGTATGACTGTCAAATGCATTATGTTAGTCTCTATGAATAATGAGCTTCAGAGGCAATATGAAGGCATAAATGTTCCTTCCATACTCCTTAACCTAAAGGAGTTATATGGAGAACAAAGTCAGACTGCTAGATATGAGATATTTAAGTAGTTATTCCATACCAGGATGACTGAAGGCACATCCGTATAGACCCATATCCTTAAGATGATTGATCTGATCACTCATCTGAAATAGTTGAATTTTGCTATGGATGGTGAGCTTAGTCAGAATTTGATCATGCAATCACTTTCTGACTCTTTCTCATAGTTTGTCATTAACTTTCATATGAACAAACTGAACACTAGTCTGCTTGAGCTGCTGAACATGCTAAAGATAGCAAAGAGCCATTTCAAGAGTGAAAAGGTACATGTTCTTCTTGTAGATAAGATCTTCAAAAAGAAAGAAAAAAGGGTTCAAAGAAAAAGATGATCCCAAAGGCTAGTATTCTAAGAAGAAAACGAAGAAGGTCTCCACCAAGGGTACTTATTATCATTATGGTAAGGATGGGCACTAAAAGAGAAACTGCAAGAACTACCTTGCAAGTTTGAAGCAAAAGGAAGCAAGTGTTGCTAAAGATTTGTATATGATACAAACAAATTTATCATTGAGTACTTTAACTTCAGATTCTTGGGTATTAAATACCGCTTGTGGTTCATACCTTTGCAAATTATTATAGAATTTGCAGAAAATAAAAAATCGAATGAAGGTGACTTCGCATTGTTCGACGCTATTGGAGAGTCCATCAAGGCCGAAGCCATAGGAACCATGCTTTTGAAGTTATCTTTGGACAAAATTTTGAATTTAAAGAACTGTTACTATATGCTTAATATTGTTAGAATATTATTTTGGACCTATGTTACTTGAATATGGTTTTGAAATAAAGGAAAGGGCAATAGTTGCTCTATTTATCTTTCTAATGAATTTTATGGCAATGCTTTTATAGATAATGGTCTTTTATTCTTATCACTCTATGATAATATTCTTTATGTTGATCAAATGAAGAAAAGAAAGAGAGAAGATGTGGATGTCACATATCTCTGGCATTGCCGACTGGGCCATATCAATGAGTCAAAGATTAACAAGTTATATAAAGAAAAGTTCTTTGATCCTTATGATTTTGAATCATATCGAACTTATGAATCTTGTCTTATAGGTAAGATAATCAAGACTCTATTTACTGGACATGGAGAAAGGGTGAGTGACTTACTGGGCCTAGTACATATGAATATTTATGGTCCAATGTCAACTCAGGCTAGAGATGGATACTCCTATTTCATCATATTTACTGATGATTTGTCAAGATTTAGATTTATGTATCTGATGAAATACAAATCTAAAATCTTTGATAAGTTTAAGGAGTACCAAAGAATGGTTGAGAAACAAACTGGTAAGAGTATAAACTCTTCGATCTGATCGAGGAGGAGAATACTTAACTAGTGAGTTTCTTGATCATTTAAAGATAATAGAATTCTCTCAGAATAGACACCTTCTTACACTCCATAATTAAGTAATATTGTGGAAAGAAAGAATCACACCTTATTAGATATGGTGTGGTCCATGATGTGCTTTATGGATCTTTCGATCTCCTTTTGGGAACTTACTCTCGAGACTACAGCATATATTTTAAACAAAGTACTAAATAAGTTTGTCTGTAGCACTTCATATGAGATATGAAAAGGGAAGAGGCCTAATCTTAAATATCTTGAGATTTGAGATTGTCTTACTATATGAAAAGTGTTGATAGACATAAGCTTAGTACTAGATTAGAAAATACAGATTTGTAGTGTTAGAATTGCTTAGGTGTTTTACATGCTTGCATGCAGATTTTTCAAAAATCAGAATTCAACAGAAGTATAGGTTAAATAATTTAATCTAATGCATGTTAGACCTAATGTAAAGCGTAAAACACCTAAATCTAGTTCTTATGCATAAAATGAAATCATATATATTAGATCTGAAAGAAAAAATCAGAGGAAAGAAGATGGTTACCTTAACCGCTTCCTTACATCTTACTTGGTTCAGATCCTACGGATGCTCAGGGTTTCTGTCGTCGCCATGCAAGCCCTCGACTTCTGCTAGTATCCACAAGGAGATGATCTGATCGGAGTGCCGAGACCATCGAAGTACTAGCACCTTACAGGCCTCGCTCCTTTTGCCTGGATCTGGATCCTCTTCTTCAACATCTTGAAGAACGGGGCTGTAGCAGGATCTCATCGCGTTGATCCAATGGGATCTTCACTGGGACACTTGAAAGAGAAGAGAAACTCTTTTCTTCTCTTCCTCTCTCTCTAATCTATCTCTCTTTAATTTGATCTAGAGGATAAGGTGGGGCGTGGGATGAAGAAGGAGAGAAAAAGGGGGCGATGGGATTTCTTTTGCGATAAGAAAAAATACCATGCTCACAAAAACTAGCACACGCCCTTCTCCCATTATTTTTGTCACTCAAAAATATCCCAATCCAACACCCTTCCAAATTAAGATAAGATCTGATCCACTTCCCAATTTGAATCAAATTCAAAGGAAAGCAGAGTCCATGAAGAGTGAGACTCCCAGAGAGGAGGGGCGCCAACTATTGGCACCCCTTCACCCTTCACGCACAGGTAGAAAAGAGGGTGGCTTTTCTGCACCCCTCTCTCCCCTTCTTAGTCAGTAAATCAAAGAGAGAAGCCCAGAGAAAAGTGGGCTAAGGCATTTGATTCAATTGGATTCAAGTTGGGTTCGAATCGAATCTAATTCGAGCTCGATTCAAATCAAATTTGAAAAGACTGTCAATCTTGATCCAATCAGGATTGTAATCCAAGTGCTACTTAGATAATTAAATTCAATTAGTCTTAAATTAAGTCAAGCCTAATTAAATTAAATCTGATTTAAATTAATTATGATTTGATTCATAATTTAATCAGGTTCAATTATATTACAACACTTGCAATTAAGTCCTGCATGCTAACAATTAGCAATTTCAATTTCATAACCCTTATAAATTGATTCAAACCATCAATCTAATTGATAATTTGAATATGATCCAAGCTATTGATCAAGATGAGCTTCTTTTGTGTATGATCTCTCAGATTTTATTCTGTCTGGTAGTGAGATATACCATGATCTCTATCACAGTATCATCGAAACTCCTTTTGATGGGCTGGAACAATTCCAACTCACCCCAACATGGATCATTAATCCGAAAATGATTCTAGTGAGTTCTCATAATCCACCAGTGATGCCTAGCAATATGCAGTGACAACTTAGTAGAATAAAAAGATGAATTTCTAGATATAATTATCATGTGATCAAGTTTCTTTATCGAGAGTCTCGACAAAATGCAGGTCAAAGAACCTCATCAAATCCTAAGCATCCATCGTATACTAGACTTAATTAACTCGAGTCCAATTGTAAATCTCATGGAAAATCTTTTTCATAATCATACTACTGTGGCCACACACTTATGGACTCAGTCTCTTAGGTTGCATAAGACTACCTCTCAACTACTAAGGTCGATAGATCTCCTATAAGTGCACCCCTACTCCTATAGTGAACCTACTGCAGCCAACGTCTACTACAGGGACCCATATGGCTAGGGATCATATTTATATGTAATCAAACTACAGCAATCTTATTGTGAGCAGTTGAGATACCGCAGATCAAAGAATCACTCACACAGCTATAGCATCAAGAAGTCACTGACGAGTGAGTAGGCATCTATATGATTTCTTATTTTGATCATGCTCAGTACCTTTATTCTCTAACAACCACTTGCACTCTCACTTTAGTATCCCCATACTGTAGACTTAAGATATATCTACCTAAAAGGAAAGCGATCTATGCACCGTCTACTCGAATCAATCACCATCCCTATGATGATCATCGACTGAGAGCATTTAGAAATTAATCTATAATGACACATGTCTTAAATTCTCAACTTTTGAGAATATGTATCATCGATCGTTAACTCTGTAGATGATTCTAGGACATATTATTCTAGGATGAAATAATTATCCATAATTTAATTTCAATAAATCAAGTACAAACTTATGTCTTGAAAAATTATAATGTATCAACCAATAATTGATTTTCCAGATCACACATCTAATAATCTCTCACTTGATCTAAAGCCAATCTACCACAAATGTAAGCCCCACTTTCTCAAGATGGACTTTACTCTCCAGCAAGCTAAATGGCTTAGTCAATAGGTCCACCATATTTTCTTGGGGTCTACTCTCTTCACCTTGACATCTTCGATTCTGAGGTAGTCGTGTATTATTTAAAGTCTCCTTTTTCATATGCTGGATATTTTGGTGAGACCAAAGCTCTATTAGCTAAGGGCTATGGTGCCAATATTATTACTATGATGACATCTCATGACATCAATTTGTAACAAAGATTCTTAAATCAGAAGATCTTACTTCGTACCTTTGAAAATGGTGACTAACTTAGCTTCCTGCAATGATTGGTTATTTAAAACTTTTCTAATCTATTAATTCTCACATTACACACATCTTGATGTAGACTGTTTACCATCAATGTCAGACTCAAGATCTAAGCATGTGTACCCATAAATCTTACAACTCAAAATTCTCTTCCAAAAATTAAGAATAAATCGTTAGTGCTTCTCAAGTACTTAAAGATGTTCTTCATAGCTATCCAGTATCATACACTTGGATTCGACTGATTTTTGCTCATGACACTCATTAGTTAAATCTCCTCAGATGTGTTTCAACACATCATCTTGGAGAGATACTTGCCTTGCCTAAGGGATAGAAATCTCCTCATAGAGTTTCCATGCCGAACCCCTTCAGCACCTCCTTATGTACTTTACCTGTCAAAAGCTTAGCATCAGATCTGTCTCTACAGACCTTTAATCCAAAATGCTTTCCTTTAGTCTTTTTGGAGGATCTTTTTGACAATCAGCTCCTGACCAAAGTCAGCATGGGAACAGCTTTCTCAATTAGGAGAATCTCATCCTCCCACTGATCCTTTTGAAAACTCAAGTTTCCTCCTTATTTTTGATGAAATTAAACTATTTGATTGTATCAATCCAACTCTGAGATGTTTGCATTAATCCAAAAATGGATCCATGCAGCTTGCAGATCTTGTGATCTCCATCATCGGAAGTAAAACCCATTAGGCTATTCCATATAGATATTTTCTAAGATATCCATTAAGAAAATAGTTTTCACATCCGTCTGCATCTAATTTTCTTTACAGATCCATTTACACCCAATGGATATAATATCCTCTGATGGATCCATTCAGATCAGATTTGGCTGGAAGACTTGGCTGGAATGCATCAAGTCAACCTTTGATTTTATTGTTTTCGTCTATTTCTCGAAGTCGATGTCGTACATCGCCTCATAATAGATCTTAGGATCAACTACTTGATCCCTATCTTCGATAAGAAATACTTCCTCTACATCTTCTGAAAGCATAACCAAATACCTTTCATAAGGATGGAAGATCTTACTAGATCTACGAGGTGGTAGAAGTCCTACACTAACTGGCTCAAAATGAATAGGTACAAACAAATCTCTAATTTGTTACTCTTTAGAGAATTTCTCTTCGAGCTCAATTTTCTCCCACTACCACCATCTTAAGTAAACTATTTTTTTAGAATATAGTATGATGGATCTCAATCACATTGTGATCTACTGGAAAGTATAATTAAGTATCTTATTCAACAGATTGAAGTAAGTTCCTAAAGAAGTAAAGGTTAGTGAGTGAACTTCATTATGGACTGGACCATATCCAATAGGATCCTAATCCTCCTTTCAATATCTTGTTGAGCTGAAGTAAGATAGGAGGAGTCTACTGTGAGACTATACCATTTTCATAAGATAATCCTAAATTTTCATTAAGGTATACACCTCCTTGATCCAATCGAAGAACCTCAAGAGATTTCTCATCAAATGGGTTTGTATGTAGTGGTCCTCTCTCTATGTCCCATAAGAGATAGTTTGATCAATTTTTTTAAGGCAGGATTCACAAACTCAAAATTCATGTGTTAAAGAGACGATCACTTTCCAAGTATGTATATCCTGTCCTCTTCAAAATGATCTTACTTGAGGCACCACATGTACTTAGATTTATCTCATCCATAGATCTCTCAGATTATACAGCATACTCACTGTCTGAATATATCAACATGCAAACAGATTTGACATACCTTCACAAGGTGTGTCATTCTCTTTCTTTAGAATATCCAGGTAGGAGGACATTTCTCATCTGAGTGGCTGTCAATACTGCAGTGAAATACTTTCCTTGCCTGACATCTACTCCTTAAGAAGATCCTTCCTTGCCTCATTCTCCCATGGACCTCTATTCTAAGAGACTTTCTCTTAGAACCAGATTTTTCACAGGAAGAACACAGTCTCTTAAACTTTTAAGATCTTCTTAGTGATCACCAATATGTTCATCAATTTTGATAATGCGCTATCATATTTGTTCATATGGCAATTTACTCTAAACTGATCAAATGAACCATTAAGGGACTGCTAGATCAAATCCACCTACAATTCCTCATGTGTGGTCATCTTGAACTCATAAGGTTCTTGGCCATTAGCAAACAATGATCATAGATGGACCACTTAAGCGCAGTCCAGCTCTGCTCACCACAAAACTATTGTAGGTGAGTTATCGTAGCCCTAAATTCATGATGTCCTCATGTTGGCACTAAGATCAAGATATAGCACCTAACCTAATTGATATCATCCGTCCATTTCTCATGCGTTGAATATTTTAGTGGTTAGATGGTTTGGTAACACAAGAAAATTCTAGTCTAGAACATACCCTAATCCTTTTAGTGTTCAGAACTATTCTGAACTCCTAAGCCAGTTCTTTGTAGTTCTACTCAGTCAATAGGTTGTATCTTGAACTTTGGTCAATCAAATGAGTTTTGAATTTCATAATAAGTCAAATACTTATCAAGTCCAATCCTTTTAGACTAATAAAACTCAGTCTGAGTCAAACTCAAACTTGAATTAAATTAAATCTGATTTAACTTGATCATGATCCAATCCCATTATTTGATCAAATCAAATAATTTAGCAACTATTGTAATTTGAGAGATTCCCAGTCTATTGGGACTTAGTTCGGACTATAAAGTTTGAAGCTGAGTAATGAACTGAAGAGAAAAGAACATTCTAATTATATATTTGTACTAGATTTTAAAATTTATTCTAGAAACTTTAAGAAACAAATTAGACTCAAAACTACTATTTCTTCGGATCCCAACACCCTCGGATTGGGAAGCGAAAACCTCTATACGACTAGGGTTCCTAGTGGGTACTGCGGTCCCACCAATTTGTATGCCACTCATCTAACAATTATTGATGACATACTAAACTAATAGATGGACAACTCTTGTTCAATACATCTAATGCAAGTTGTAGCAATTCGATCTTTAAGTCATATAGGCTTACCTAATAGTTATTAACCACACTTCTTAGTTAAATCAAACCCACCATTCACTAGTAGGTGCAAAGCTATATTGGGTCTCTCACCTAACAGTTATTGGGCCCAACCTCATCTTTACTTCAGAGCAACTCTTTGCAAATAGAGTGGTTGAGTCTTCCTGATGCAATGAAACTACTGTAACCATCCGAGAACAATCAACACCAGTAGGATCCCCACACATTTACAACGATGGAAGATTACTAGACTTAATATTTATTGAGGAGGTTTGATTTAGGTCTCTTCTACATATTCATATACATCTCATATAAATGACTGATCAGGTTCAAGTCAGCACATCTCATATTTAGCTAAACTGGTTTAGATCAACACATCTCATGTCTGATCTAATCTAGTTCAGATTAGCATATCTCATGTCTGATTTAATTTAATTCATATCAGTACATCTCATGTCTGATCTAACTTAGTCAGCATGAGTGAACTCGAATGATTAAGTAATCTTATGCAAGACATGATCGACCAAATTGACCAGATAAGTGAGATCGGTGGGAGGGTCTATCGATGCTTGCCTTAGACACCAATGAATTGATCAGGTAAGTATGCTCCCAATTAAAACCATCGATCAAAATGCTAAATTTATTTTAGACATCAATTGATCAATCAGACTCGAATAGGTCAGTCTCGCTACTTGAGCTCGATCCATTGAGCCAAATTTAATCTTGAGTCAATCAATTCACATCAAAATGTGAATCGATACGACTAACTATAATTAAGCTCGATTTTGAGCCCCTTTGATCTAATCTTTATCAATAATTGATTAGGTTCGATCAACTATTCAAATTGATAAGGTTCTAACCTGATCTAATCAAAGAACCTAATTGTAGTCAATCACTAGACCTAATTTATTCAACCCACATCCTAAACCCATATTTATGCAATGAAATTAGATCTTAAATTCTTAATTTTAGATCTTTTAAATTTAAATTTTAATTCTTAATTAAGTGTATTATGAACATAGATTTTGTTTAGTTGTTGAAATAATTTCAGATCTAAACTATATTAGATTGTATCTCATACCACATTCTATCCACAGAATTAAGTCGATTCACCCTAGACTTGAGTCAACTCATCTGTGACGAATAGAAAATCTGTAGCCTCAACTTGCATAACTGAGTCAGCTCACCTGCAAACTGAGGCGACTCACCAGAATCTCAAGTCGACTTAAACAAAATTGAGTCGACTCGACGGGTTGAACCACTATAGATTTCATGAAAATCAATTTGATTATCAATCTAATTTATGTGTGATTAAATCATTTTATGTATCAGATGATTTTAATTTTGATTAATAGTCGGTCTAGTCTCATCTTAAGACAACCGTATCGCATAACATAAGTTATGTCAGGACAATCTTATATCAGGATGTCTAGATTAATCCTAAAGACTATTGTATACATAATAGATCTATCTACAGCCATTAATTAAAATATCTAACATAAAATTGATTTAATCAAGATCACACATCATATATCACATGTATTTCAGATCTAAACATTGCATGCTTCACATAAAATTAGATTGCAATCACAAAATTTTCAGATCTATGCATCTCATGAAATAATAGGATCTAATATATCTCATGTATTATTAATTAGATCTAATCTAATTTTCAGATCTAAAATAGAAAATTAGATCTTCAACATGCATAATATACATAAAATTCATATCAACCATATGTATCATATACATGAAAATCAGATCTACTATATGTATCATATAGATGAAAAATCAGATCTACTATATGTATCATATAGATGAAAAATCAGATCTACTACATGTATCATGTACATGATCATAAATTTCAGATCTAATAATTTATTCATACAAAAAAATCTATGGCTCTGATACCACTGTTAGAATTGCTTAGATGTTTTACATATTTGTATGCAGATTTTTAAAAATCAAAATTCAGTAGAAGCATAGATTAAACAATTTAATCGAATGCATGTTAGATCTAATCTAAAACATAAAACACCTAAATCTAGTTCTTATGCATGAAATGAAATCATATATATTAGATCTGAAAAGAAAAAAATCAAAGGAAAGAAGATGGTTACCTTAGCCGCTTTCCTTACATCTTACGTGGTTCGAATCTTGCGGATGCTCGAGGTTTCTATCATAGCCGCATAAGTGTCCGGCCTCTACTGGTATCCATATGGAGGTGATCTGATCAGAACATTGAAGCGATCAAAGTGCTAGCACTTTACAGGCCTCGCTCTTTTGTTGGGATCTGGATTGTCTTCTTCAACATCTTGAAGAACAGGGCTACAGCGCGATCTCATCGCGCTGATCTGACGAGATCTTTACTGGGATGCCTGGAAGAGAAGAGAAACTCTTTTCTTCTCTTCCTCTCTATATAATATATCTCTCTCTGATCTGATCTAGAGGATAAGGTGGGGTGTGGGATGAAGAAGGAGAGAAAAGGGGCGATGAGATATCTCTTGCGGCTAGGAAAAATATTGTGCTCACAAAAACCAGCGCACGCCCTTCTCCCATTATTTTTGTCTCACAAAATATCCCCATCCAATGCCCTTCCAGATTAAGATAAGATCTAATCCACTTTTCAATTTGAATCAAATTCAAAGGAAAGCAAAGTCCATGAAGAGTGAGCCTCCCAGAGAGGAGGGGCACCAACTATTGGTGCCCCTTCACCCTTCACGCATGCATAGAAAGAGGGCAGCCCTTCAGCACCCCTCTCTCCCCTTCTTAGTTAGTAAATTAGAGAGAGAAGCCCAAAGAAAGTGGGTAGGGCATCTAGTTCGATTGGGTTCAAGTTGGATTCAAATCAAATCCAATTCAAGCTCGATTCGAATCAAATTCAAAAAGACTGTCAGCCCTGATCCAATCAGGATTGTAATCCAAGTCCTACTTAGATAATTAAACCTGATTAACCTTAAATTAAGTTAAATCTAATTAAATTAAATTTGATTTAAATTAATTAAGATTTGATCCATAATTTAATCAATTTCAATTATATTGCAACACTTGTAATTAAGTCCCGCATGCTATCAATTGGCAATTTTTAATTTTGTAACTCTTACAAATTGATTCAAACCATCAATCTAATTGATAATATGAACATGATCTAAGCTATTGATCAGGATAAACTTCTTTTGTGTATGACTCCTCAGGTTCTATTTTGTCTGGTAGTGAGACATATCGTGATCTCCATCATAGTATCATCGAAACTCCTTTCGATGGATTGGAATAATTCTAACTCACCCGAACAGGGATTGTTCATCCAAAAATGATCCTAGTGAATTTTAACAATCTACCAGTGATGTCTAGCAGTATATAGTGGCAACCTAGCAGAATAGAAAGATGAATCCCTTGATGTAGTTACCATGTGATCAAGTTCTTCAATCGAGAATCTTGATAGAATGCAGATCAAAGAACCTCGTCAAACCTTAAGCATCCGTCATATGCGAGACTTAATTAGCTCGAGTCCAATCATGAATATCATAAAAAAATTTTCATAATCATGCTGTTGTGGCCACAGACTTATAGACTCAGTCTTTAGGTCGCATAAGACTACTCCTCAACTATTAAGATCGATAGATCCTCTATAATTGCACACACTCCTATAGTGAACCTACTGCAGCCAACGTCTATTACAAAGATCCATATAGCTAGGGCCATATTTATATGTAGTCAAACTACAGTAATCCCACTATGAAAAATCGATGTATGATAGGTTAAAGAATCACTCACACAATTACAGCATCGAAAAGTCACTGACGAGTGAGTAGGCATCCATGTAACTTCTTATTTTGATCATGATCATTATCATTATTTCTAACAACCACCTGCACTCTTGCTCTAGTGTCCCCATACTATAGACTCAAGACCCATCTACCCAAAAAAAAGTGATCTGTGCACCAGTCTACTCGGATCAATCACCATTCTCATGATGATCATCGACTGGGAGTGTTTAGGAATTAATCTATAATGACATATATCTTAAACTCTCAATTTTTGAGAGTATGTGTCATTGACCATTAACTCTATGAACAATTCTAGGACACATTATTCTAGAATAAAATAATTATCCATAATTTTAATTTCAATAAATCAAGTACAAACTTATATCCTAAAAATTATAATGTGTCTGCCAACAATTGACTTTCTAGGTCATATATCTAACATGTAGGTTATCCTAAGGAGAGTGTAGGATACTACTTCTACCATCCTACTCAATAAAAGGTGTTTGTTAATAGGCATGCCATCTTCTTGAAAAATGAGTTTATCCATGAAGGGAGCAGCAGGAGGACAGTGGAACTTGAGAAAGTTCAAAACTTATAGTCTATCCAAAAGTAATATGTGGATAGTCCACAAGTTGATCCCCAACCTGAAGTGCCCATTATTGAGGCACAACCACTACACACATCTCCTCTTCGAAAGTTAAATAGGGTACATAATGTACCACTCAGATATGGATTTGTCAATAAGAATGATAATATACCATACATCATTGAGAATGATGATCCCACGATCTATTCGGAAGTAGTCATGAGTAGTGATTCTGATAAATGGTTTGAAGTCATGAAATTTAAAATGGACTCCATGTATAACAACTAAGTTTGGACTTTAGTTGATACATCTGAGGGTGTGACCCCAATAGGCTGTAAATGGATCTTCATGAAAAGATTGGAGCAGATAGTCAGGTAGAGATCTATAAGATCAAGCTAGTGGCAAAAGGTTCCAGACAAAGACAAGATATTGACTATGAAGAAATCTTTTTGCTTGTAGCCATGCTTAGGTCTATTCGGATTATGCTTGCTATAGCTACATATCATGGCTATAAGATCTGGTAGATAGATGTCAAGATTGCCTTCTTCAATAAAAATCTCGAGAAAAAAATTTATATGGCTCAGCTAGAGAGATTTATTTCAATTGGAGGGCAAATCAAGTATGCAAGCTGAAGAAATCTATTTATGGATTAAAACAGATATCAAAGAGTTGGAACATCTGTTTTGATAAGACAGTCAAATCGCTTGGCTTTATCAAAAATATGGATAAATCATGTGTATAAGAAGACTATATTGGAGTAACTTCCTCAGGTTGTGGACGTTAGAAAACAACAAGGATCAGATCGTGGAGGTCCTTGAAGGCCAGCAACAAAACAACACAAAAATAGCCTTCAGGATTTCAATAGTCTTTAAATCCTGTCAGTAGGATTTCTTTCTGCGATTCGAACCCTTTCTCTTCTAGATCTAAAATTTACCTTTTGAGATCTGGAAGCATCCTTGATGAGACCTCCAAAAAGTAAATATGGGGTGTGCAACTCCTCAATGGCTGGCCAAGAGGGGGTGCACAAAAGGGGGCTTGCACAAAAGAGGGTGCTAGAAGCCCTAGCGCCTCCTTTCTTCCTTTTTGAGATTGGCGGCCAAGAATCCGAAATTTTTGCTGCTAGAATGTGGAGAATACCAGAGAGAGAGGAAGAAAGAGGGAGAAGATTAGGGAGAAAATAATTTTGTATTCATTCACTTCATCGAGTCAGAATAAAGTGTATCTTTATATACAAGGTCAATGTGATCCAACCTAAAAACTCTCCTGGCTAACTCAATATAAGATTGCGCTCATCCAAGCCCATATATACCCATGACTTGATCCAATTTTATAATCTTGAACTCAATCCTAATTTAAATATAAGATAGCCTCTCAAGGCCTAAAATCTCTGAACTTAAAGATTCGAAAGGCTGACAGCCTTTCGCCCTAGGGACCAAATTAGCCCTGAAAACCCCATAACCACCTCATGGACTTTGGATCTTGATCTTAGCCTTCGTCTTCTGAGTCTTAGGAGCACCAAATGAGGCCCAACAATTTCCATCTTGGTGCCCCAAGGCCTCAGCCAACTCCATCCTATCTGTTAAGTACATCAGTGTCACGCATCTTTGAAAACTATCCCATGGAAGTACCTTCATCAGTGCATTCGCTAGATTCTCCTTTATGTGGATCTTCACTAGCTCCACCTCATCTTCTTCCACAAGCTCTTTGATCTGATGATACCTAATGTTGATGTGCTTCATCTTTGTATGGTAGACAGAGTTCTGTGCAAGTAACAATGCACTCTGACTGTCGCAGTACACCCTCACGGTCTCCTACGTAAGGCCCATCTCCAATGCCAAATCCATCAGCCATAGGGCCTCCTTCACTACCTCCGTAATGCCAATGTACTCTACCTTAGTGATGGATAAGGCCGTGATGGGTTGAAGACACGATCTCCATGAAATGGGACCTCCAAACAGGTTAAATACAAAATCTATCGTCGGCCATCGAGTGTCCACATCTCCATCGAAATTTGCATCCATGAACCCTCCTATCAGCCCTCGAGCCTCCTTGGATATGTTGGAGAGTCCCTCAACACTTTCTTGCTATCCATAGTAGATGCCGACTCCAACAGTACCTGCCAAGTACTTGAAGATCCCCTTCAATGCTCGCCAATGCTTTCCGTTAGGCTACGCTATGAACCTGCTGACCTGGTTCACTGTATGGACGATATTCGGCCTACAATACAGGTGACGTACATAAGGCTCCCACATCAGAGGCATACGGCACTCTCTCCATCTCCTGAGCCTCCATCTTAGTCTGTGGTGACATCATCTTTAAGAGTCTAAAGTGCTCGGTAAGTGGCAACTCTGTCAGTTTTGCATCCTTCATTCTGAACCTCTTCAAGACCTTCCTGATGTAGCCTCTCTGAGGTAAATGCATCTAAGATATTTCTCGCAGGCCCCAAATCCTTCATCTCAAACTCCCGAGATAAGACTGTCTTCAGTTCCTGCACAATATTTCTACTCTTGCATGCTATAAGCATGTCATCCACATATAAGAGTAGAAACATCCTAGACCTATCCTTCAAAGATTTAACATAAATACAAGAGTCATACTCATACCTAAAAGCTTGATGCTCCTCACATAAGAATCAAACCGCTTGTACCATTATCTCGGTGACTGCTTCAGTCCGTATAGTGATTTCTACAACAAACAGACCTTTCTTTTACTCCAGACTCTTGGAATTTAGGTGGTTGCTCCATATTGATGCTCTCCTCCAGATGCCTATGGAAAACACCGTCTTGACATCCATCTGTTCCAGCTCCAAGTCCTGAGCTGCTACGATGCTCAGCAGCACCCTGATGGTAGTATGCCTAATGACGGAAGAGAAAACCTCACTGAAGTCGATGCCTTTCTTCTAAAAGTATCTCTTGGCCATTAGCCTCACCTTGTAACTGATACCTCCATTCTCTGAAGGCCCCTCCTTGCGTTGGTAAATCCACTTGCAACCAATGGATTCCTTCCTTGTGGCAACTGCACTAATTATCATATCCATTCTTATAGAGAGACTGTATCTCCTCGGATATTGTTTGGACCCACCTCTCTCTGTCCTGGCTCTCTATAGCCTCTTCATAGGTGTAGGGTCCCATTCACTGTCATCATGGTATATGACACTGTCTTTTGAAGCCATATCATTCCAGTTGCCTAACATTCTTTTGGACTTTGCAGTGCAACCCTGATATCCATCTTAGGTCCAGTTTGCTCCTGCTGGACCTCCTGACTTCTTTCATCCATCCGAGCTCTCTCCACCTGTGGAGACTGTTGGATGTATGTCCTAAAAATCAATCTTGACTAACATATATTATATTTCTAGGATATGATTTTGTACTTATTAGGCATTTATATTACCATTCATGTTTTATGTGTCCATGAATCATCCAAAGGCTTAACAAGATGATGACACATGTTCTCAAAGAGTTGAAAATTTGAGATATGTGTCAATGATGGTTAATTCCTAAATTACTCCTGATCATAGGATCATCATGGAGATGGTGATTGATCTGGATAGACCAATGTGTGGATCGCTTCCTTCGGATAGATGGATCTCGAGTCTGTGGTATAGTGACACTAGAGCGAGAGTACAGATGGTTGTTAGAGAATAACTAGTACTGAGCGTGACCAACACGAGAAGTCACATGGATGTCTGCTTACTCGTTAGTGACTTTCTCGATGCTACAGTTGTATGACTGATCCTTTGACCTACAGTGCTACAACTGCTCACAGTGAGGCTGCTGGAGTTTGACTATACATAAATATGGGTCTTAATAAGTCCTTATAGTGGATGTTGGTGATAATTTATCTACTGTAGGAGTAGAGTGTACACTTAGATGGAATCTATCGATCTTAGCAGAAGGAATAGTCTTATGGGATTTATGAAGCTGAGCCTTTAAGTCTATGGTTATAGCAGTGTGATTAATAAAAAGAATTTTTATGAGGATCATACATAGACTCGAGCTGATTGAATCTATCATATGACCGATTATGAGGTTTGACGATTCATCCATGACCTGCCATTCAATCAGGACTCACGATAGAGAGACTGTATCATATGTTAACTGTACCTAGAGATTCATCACCTTTTATTCTGCTGGATTATCACTATATACTGCTCGGTGTCACTGATGGATTGTGAGACTCACGAGCATTATCTTGATGATCAATGATCCTTGATGGGTAGAGTTGGAACAGTTCCAACCTATTGAAAAGAGTTTCAATAATATTGTGATAGGGATCATAATATATCTCACTATCAGATAGAATAGAACCTATGAGATCACACACAAAGAAACTTTTGATTGATCAGATGATTGAATTATGATTATGAATCATAATAAGATTTGATTATCAATTTGATTGATGATTGATCAAATATAAAAGTTGTAATCAAGTAACTCGCTAAAGAGTTAATGAGTTATAAGAAGATTAATTAGCAATTAGATTGCTAAGTGGCTCAATTTGATTGAGCTATGGAGCTTGCATCAAGTCTAATTAAATTAAATTTAATTTGACTTGACATAGATTTGATTTGATCAAACCTGATTGGGTTATAAGATAACCTAAATTACATAGGAGAATTATTCCTATTTGAATTAGGATTTAAATTTGACTCAATTTTTAATTAGATTAGGATGTATGAATTTTATTTGGATTAAAATTTTATTTTCATAAGTGCACCAAATCCTAATAGGATTAGGATTAAATTGAGTTTGACTCAAGTACTAAGTGAGAGTCCAAAAGGACTAGGACTCCTCCAAATAGGTGACATCTAATCTAAATAGTTTAGGCTCCAAATCAGATTAATTTTTATCTATTTAGATCTAATCAGATCTTAATATGATTAGGATTGATTGAAATTTTATTGATTTAAACAGCCATCTAAAAGAAGAGTCCTATGATGATGAAACTCCTTCTTTTCATGCGTCAATAAACCAGCCCACGCCCACCTTTGTTTTGACGCCATATATCTCACGCCTTCCACTTTTATTTGCATGTAATAATCAAGGGAAAACTCCTTCTTTCCATGAGATGTGAGGCGCACAAAAATTCTGGGTTGGGCAGCACGAAAGATAGAGTCCAAGGAGAGTTGGACTCTTATCTCCTTCCTAAACTCAATCTCCTTTCTTTATTTAAACAAGGAAACCATATGGGACATGGAATAATCTGATATGATCATGTTTTGATGCCAAAGGAAGGTATTTTGTGCATGAGAAAAATCAAGGGGAGAAGGGCACGGTAAAGAGGTCCAAGGTGTGAGGTATGTGACTCCATATCCCTTCTTTCTTACACAACCAAAGGTTGGTTGTTTGGACAATCTTCTCTCTATCTTTTGTCCATGTTTAGACATGGATTTCTCCTCTCTCTTTTATCCAAAAGTTGGATAAAATTTTTGTATCTCTATTGTAGAGATTTGATGCATGAATTATAGAAAGAAAAGAGAAGAAATGGTTCTTTTCATGATCTCTAGCGTAGAGATCAACATCCTCCTATGTTCTTCTTCTTCTCTAAGATTGTTTTGAGAGAAAAAAAAATTTCAACTATTAAGATGAGATCTTTACAAAGAAGCTAGTACTCTGATGAGATCAAAAAATTTCTGATCAGATCAGAGTCTCATGTGGATATCCGTAGAGGTCGGATGCTTGTGCGGCTACAAAGAACCTTCGGAAGATATCCATGATCATCAGTTCACGATAAAAATTGATCCATACCAAGGTATGTTCTTTATTTATTTTTTTTACTTAATTTTTATATCTGAATCTTATCTCACATATGATGATTCTGTTTATGGTTTTAAGATTTGATCTTATGCATGCTTAGTTTAAATTAGATTTAATCTAAAAATTTTTAAATTCTGCTGCATACTCATTTTGAAAAATTTTGCATGCATGAAATCATAAAACTCCAACAGTGATATTAGAGTCATGTCATATGTATGAGATTAAGATTTAGATTTAAAATCTGTAGAGAAAAATTTTAGATCTAAAAGATTTTGATATCGTTCTGATATAAGGTTATTCTAGCATAACCTGTTATGCTGAATGGTTGTTCTAGAATGATGTTAAATTTCAATTAGATTGAATTTTTAGATCTAATTTTTCAGCATATATGTGATATATATTTTGTTATTTAGATCTGAAAAGAGTTTTGAGATTTGTTTTGATTCATATATAAGATATATGAAATATGTTTAGGGCTGAAATTTGTTTATATGACCTGAACTTGTTTATGTATGTGATACATATTTATATGCATGATCTGAAATTATTTTGAGATCAAAATTTACTCTTCATGCAAAGAATTTAGATCTGAAAATTTTGATTTAAGATTTGAAATTAGTGTTTGTGCATGAGGGATTGGTCATGGGCAGATCAAATTGGGTCATGTAATTGGATTACATCAAAAGGTTTCTGATTTGATCATGTTGGGTCTAAATCGATTTAGCAGTTGATCAAATCGAGTCAAGTATTGATTAGGGTGAGATCAATAGAGCTTAAGATCATACAATTATTGTTGATTAAATCGATTGACACCCATATGTAGAATCGATTCACCTAAGGACCTAATTCGGCTTTATGGCTCGAGTCTGATTCACCTAAGCTAACCTATTTGGATTAATTGTCTAATTGGTGTCTAAGGTAAGTAATTGAAAGGTGGTTATTAATTGACTTCGTTCACTTACCTGATCAATTTATTGGTGTCTAAGAAAAGCAACGGAGGGACCCCACCAATCTCCACTTATCTGGCCAATTTGGTAGATTGAGTCTCAAATATGGTTGCTTGGTGGTTTGATTTGGCCCATGCCAATTATATCAATCATGTGATGACTGATTAGTTGAGACCTAAACCCAAATCTCTCCATAAAATATTACGTTCAAGGTCTTCCATCGTTGTAGATGTGCGGACATGCTACCAATGTTGATTGTTCTCGATTGGTCATAGTGGTTCAGTTGCATCGAAAATATGCAACCACTTTATTAGCAAAGAGTTGCTGTGGGGTAAAGATAGGGTTGGGCCCAATAACTGTTAGATGAGAGATCTAATGACGGCTTTGCATCTGCTTGTGAATGGTGGGTCTGGCTTAACTAAGAAGTATGGGCAATAACTATTAGGTGTGCCCACATGACTTAGAGACCAAGTAGCTGCAACATGCTTAGAGAAGTATCTGGACAAAGAGTTGTCCACGCATCGATGTTCATTCGTGTTACCAATAACTATTAGGTGAGGTGCACAACATCGATGGGACCGTAGCACCCACTAGAAATCTCATTGTCGCATCAGATTTTCGTTTCTTCACCCGAAGAGTGTGGAAGATCTGATAAAATAGTGGGAGTCTCTTTTTGCATCTAAAAGTTTTTAGAACAAATTATAAAATAAGTACAAACATCCAAGTAGAATCTTTGCTCTCTGCTGTTTATTGTGTCAGCTTCCAACCCTCTAGCTTGAATCCTAAATATCAACCGATTAATCAAAACTGATTACATAGACTGGCTCACAAACTTAAGAATTATTCTTAATTTTAAGAATTTAAGTAATATTTCTATCAGATTATTCTAATGTTAACAACTCATCCAATCCATAGTCAATGAGCTATACTTGATGAGTGGATGGACAATGATAATAAAGATAGGTGCTATGCATGAGTACATGTTCACTGCCAACGACACTTTGATTCATCTATAAGTATTGTGAGGTGATCAGAGTTGCACAGCGCATATGATACGTGATGGGCAGTCAGTCTATAATCGTTATTTGGTAATAATCAAGGACATTAAGGAGCTTGAAAGGCTCGACATGATCATACACAAGAAATTGCTTATAGATTTGATCCTGCGATCTCTGATTAGTTTATATGGATAGTTTATGATAAACTACCATATAAAAGACCATCATGGCATCTTATCTAAATTGATCAAAGTGTTAATAACAAAGAAACCTTGAAAGAGTTCAGAGATAAATACCCAAAGAGCCTAAAGAATAAAGACACACCTAGAGTAGGTATGTCGAAATTGCTCAATACTGTCCTTATGATTTCTTCTTCTCTCAATTGAGCTATAGACTCTAGTGTAGAGTCGATGGGAATGTAGAGGGTGTTAGATGTGTGCCTAGATACCAGATTGGCTGACACATTCTTGTACAATATAAGACAATTATAATTTGACTATAA
>KE505595.1:20272-51712 GCA_000441515.1 Elaeis oleifera | reverse complement strand
CCGGGATATTGCTCCAATCCTTAGTTAAGCCAAATCCATCATTTGCACGAACTAGATTCCTGATTGGGTCCCTCACCGTATCCGAAATATTGAGCCCAACCCATCCTCTAGCCCGTAGCATCCAATGCCTAATGGACATGATTGCGTCTTCCCGGTGCAACTGAGCCACTGTAACCAGTCGAGAGCAATCAACCCCGGGAAGGCCCGCACATCCACAATGGTGGAAGACCACAAATCGAAGAACTATTCATACTACTATATCATCGAGTATGTCATTAACGAGAAGGTAGATATCCAAGTGACTACTCATGTTGGTCACACTCGGTACTTTTGTTCTCTAATAACTACCTGTACTCTCACTTCAGTGTTCTCACACTGTAGACTCTAGACTCATCTATCTTTAAGAAAGTGATCCATGCATCAATCTATCTGGATCAATTACCATCTTCGTGATGATCTTACGATTGAGAGTATTTCATAATTAATCATCAATGAAACATACTTCAAATTCTCAACTCTTGAGAATATGTATCATCATTTTGTTAGTTCATTGGATAATTCATAGACACATCACACAATATGAATAAAAAAATAATCTAAATTTATTTTATTAATAAGTCAAAATTATAAGTTATGTCCTTAGAAAGATTACATGTGTTGGCCTAATTAGCTTCTAGGGCATACATCTAACACGCACATCAAATAGGTTTTATCCCACAACATATGCAAAGTCTGCCAAATAATTTCATGGTTTCAAAAAAATAGATTCCTTCATATAATAGAGGATAGATAATGAAAATCAGAGCATTTCTACAATCTATATAATAGTCTAAATAACCAAATTTTAATAGTAGAAAGTTATTGAAGTCAGCATCTAGAAAATTTTTTCAAACACTATCTTAAAGACACTACATAAATTTGATCAAATCATTTTGTATAAAAAAATTCAAGCAGAGATTATGACAAGCCTAATCTCTCCAACATATTGCTCGAATCCAATCTGTGCTACTCCTTCAAATCTAAAAAAAGATAAAATAATAGGTGATCTAATATTTTAGTAAGTTACCTCCACAACCCTAGTTTGATCTAACTATAATACACAAAAGTAAGTTTAGATAAACATAGATATCATTATTATTTGTAAAGGAAATAAATTACAAATTCAAAAAGGAATTTCATAATTGCATTAGGCTTTTATCAATTCAATGATTCTCTTTTAAGAATACTAGTTTAAAAACTAGATTTAATATATCATATTTAGAAAATTATTTTATAAATTCTTGATAAATATAGTTACAATGTTGCTTTCTCTTAGTTTCTATAACTATGGCCATTATTTGTCCTATAACGAGGCTCGAAAGAGACAAGCACCTAAGTTCATAAATACCAGCAATCAGCATCATTGGCTAGGCCCAAAAGAAATTAGTTCTGAACATATTACTAATGATCAATCTTGTTGGTTAGATCCAAATCATAGTCAAACTAAATAGTAGCCATTTAATATCAATCACACATGGATCATGAAACTTTTAATGTCTATATACTTCCAACATATGTATATATACAAAGTGAACGTGCACACACATGTATATGTGTGTGTTCAATTCATACAACTCCATCAAGTAGAATCAAACAATCATGTTCCTTCGACATGTGGAAGTTCAGCAATATGCTCATGCTTGATCCATATTTAATTTTTTTTATATAGGGAAACATAATTTTCATATAAACAGAAAGATAAATAATTTTCATAAATTCAAATTCAAATATTATAGTTATTTTCTACATGTATATATAAAACTAAGCAACATGAATTTTAAATCATATGATATGCATGCTAAAAATTATAAAGGTAGGGATACTAATAGATCTAAAGTTGACAATATTCAAAAATCCTTCTTGATAAGGCTATATACAATCTAAAATAAAACATCACAACATTAGGCCTTATTTCAAAACTTTAATTATAATTTCTATAATTTGAACATCTCAAGGGATTGCAACATCCTCTCAGGAGACTTCAATCTAGGATCCTCCTAAGTCGGGGATGGTAGCCCTAGATTTGCATATTTATGGCTCCACCTCTGTATAAAAAGTCAAGATCTAGGCACACTCAACCTAGTCTAGCATTTAAGGATTCATTTATCCCCTGATTCAAAGCCCAAACTAGAGATTTAATCTAAAAAATATTAAGAAGAAGGTTATTAGTTTTACCTTGGACATATGGCTTGACCACTAAGCCTGATGCTTCTCTATAGTCGAAGGCCCTAACCAAAGGTGTTCATACTATCAGCCTTCACTATAAAAATAGAAAGAGAGAAAAGAGAGAGGAGAGTGAAGAAAGAGAGCAAAGAGAAGAGGGAGATGGAGAAGGAAGTGGTTAGAGCATATGAAGGTGTCCAGTTGAGAGTAAGAGAGCAAGATGGGTAAAAAAAGATGGAAAGACTCAGAGCGAAGGAGGTTACTAGTCGACACGACAATTGAGATACAACGAGATAGTAGAGAACCCCCCTTGCATGATGGTGGGTGGCAACCATTCGGCCAACAGTGGAGATAGGAGAATTCAACACATCACATGTTCCATCATGAGTCCCATAGCTGAAATGACAAGGAGGATGGAGGGAGTACATTGTTCGATTGTTGTCAAATGGTAGCATCTAGCATTAGGAATCAAGGCAATGAAAATAGGTGATGGATCATCGAGAACAAGCAAGATGGGATAAAAGCAAGGGAGTCTTTAATTATAGAAGCAAATAGGTAAAGGTAGATGGCAACCAAGAAAGAGTCGAGGTAAGGAGAGATCTATGTTCGAGTCTAATGGTAGTGGGATCAATAGAAAATTCTTGAGTAAAGAGTGTTCAAAATATAGGAGGAAAAAAGATAAACAGGTGGAGGTGACAATTCTAGGCTCACCTTCACTCATATCAGCTCCCTTAGGCATCCAATTTGACGATGGAGCCAGAAGTGGCACAAAAATGGTAAGCCACCCTCTTTAGATGGCAAACAAGGAAAGACATCGAGTAGGTTCTAACTAACTTGAGAAGAAAGAAAGATAATGATCTTAAAGATCTTAACCTCTCCAGGTTGGGATGTCAAAAAGAAAGTTTGCCAAGAACAAAAAAAAGAGGTCAATAATGCCAACTTGTCTTCAACTTGCTAACAAAAGTGGAAGGAGGGAATATTGGAAGAAATAGAGAAGGGGCTAAGTATTTCAGATTGACTTGAAATATTATCATGCCGAGTCTCCTCATTGTTCCTTTGAGATATATTATATCTATTGGTTGTGAAGGTAAAGGCATCAATTGATTCAACTAGTTATATCAAACTTAATGAGTGAGGGCAGATATTGATGGGTTATTAGAGCATAGCTATTTGTCAAGATAGTATGTTGTTGTGTGGCCATTACGTACTAAGAGCAGATCAATCAGCCAAAAAATGGATGGATACAAGATCAAGCAACAATGATACAGGACACATGATTCTCAAAGCACCTATTAGTCGATAGAGGAAGAAACACATAGTGGTGATTCTCTGAGCACAAATTTAAAGCAAAAGGTTCATGATGGCGAATATGGGAATGAGAAGATAATTGGTGTAACCATGCACTCACTCATCTGCACATCTTAACTAAAATCTTAGGATTCATTTTATAAAAGAGTCGGAGAGATGCATAAACTCTTTTTTGATCAACTCAACAGCAACAACAACCACTTATCATAAAGTCTCAATCCTCTTTATTTTAGGATTAGTTTAATATTTGCAATCTATCACTATATGCCAACAATGGAGAGATTTGTCCTATTTGACTAGATAAATAGCTATTCTATTGATTTGACCATGAACGATAATGAAGATATTTCATTTATTCATCTATTTATTTATCATTCTAATTACAACTCTACCCTTAATCCTAAATGAAATATGAATTCCTCGACTACGAGACAATTGAAGAATTCCATGGTGGCCTACCTAATTCCATATCTCCACTCATTGTCCTACGCCTTCAATGGCCTCTCTATGTCATATGAGCAAGCCTAGATCCTTAATGTTAGCCTGCCCATAATAGTATAGAGTGTCAACAACTATAAAAGCCACAAAGATTTGAGTCATAAGGGATTGCCCTTTGAACAATGCAATCCAATGCTAATTAGTTGAATCCAACCCTAAAGAGTAGATATCCGACCAGCTTTTTAGTCCAAAATTGATGAACTACTTGATTTAAGAGTAGAGGTCCATCCAACACTCACATGACATTATTGTCCATAAGAACAACTCTTTACAATGCAGGTCCAACCTATTGTAAGATGTTTATTCTTGATTATCTTTTTCTTGAAGAATTCATCTTGATGGATATTGTATTATTATATTTTTTTAATCTCATATATTTAAAATATAGAAAATATCTCTTTGTCTGTGGCATGTAACCTAACATATTTTCTTGTTTTTGAGGCTATCTCATCTTACTAGAAATTTTGAAGTTCTCTTCATTTAGGCAATAGAACTCATGCCTTCTTATTTACTAAGAAAGCAATCAACTGCTAGTGCCAATGTGATCCATTGGGAGAACTTGACCTAGCATATGATGCATACAATTGATTATCTTCTTGTGAGTTCAAGGGTCCTGATAAGGAGAATAAGCATCCAATTCTCTTGTAATCTGACCAAAATACAAATCATAGACAACAAAACTTAATAAATTTTGCCAAATTACAAATCATTCTCACATTGAATATTATACAAAATGAACCGACATATTAGAGCTTATCCTTGTTTTGAATATGTCCTTTCCTTCAAGCTTTTCCTAAACTAGGTTGTTTCTAGATGATGGGCTAACTAATGATCGCCCGAATGCAATGGGCAATGCCATTAGCTTCTTAGCTTTGCTAACATATGCCCTCTTTGTGAAGTTATCATAATCATTTGCTTCGATCTCATCAAGGATTTGGCGATACAATAAAAGTGAAGCCCATACCTGTTCATATATATTAATTTGAATGATTACGAGAGTCCAACTGATGCTAATACATACTAGCAAAAATAATTAAAAAAAAATAAGAAATCTTAATCTTACCGGCCATCGACTAGCTTGATTGAGCTCAGTCGCAGCATTCTCTGCTTTACTGAAGAACATCCTTGCCCTCTTAATCTGGCTCTTCATGAAGTTTCTCCACTTGTCAGTGACCTTACCATTGAATACATCTTGATCTGAAAGACCAGCTTGTGCAAGCTCATCTTGTGGTAGGTAAATTCTGCCTCTTCTTGCACTGATCATACAGTAAGTCATAAATTACCAAAATTATTATGACTTAGCTATAAAGAAATAGAAACTTTTTTATGGTAATTTACTAATTATATTAAGCCAATACTAAGTTGGAGATTGGTAAATGTTCTCTTACTCGTCTCCAACATCCCGAAGTATGTTGGTCAGTTGATTTGCAATTCCTAAAGCCAAAGCTGCATTATAGACACTCTCTGTCGTTGCCTTGGACTCCGGCGAGATGCCCATAACTGGAACACTCATTAATCCAACAGTCCCAGCTACATAGTAACAGTAGAGATAGAGTTCATCAAAGTTCCTATATCTTGATTTCTTGAGGTCCATCCTCATTCCTTCAATCATGTCTTTGAATGGCTGGAAAAAATAAAAGCAATAAAACCCATTATCAAATGATGTATCAAAGTGACTTTTCTAAAAGAAATGATGCGTCTAGATGCAACCTAATACTTGTACCATGCTCGAAAATTTTTCATAGATATCTCCAAAAAGCTCAATTTCTGATTCATCATCCTTACAGGCTAAAATTAATGTTTCCAAATAAAAAGTAACAAGACTCCAATGAAACCTATATATAATTTCTTACTCTTCAATTTGTCACAAATATCTAATTGAGTTTTTTTATCTTTTTTATCTAGTTCATTACCAAGTGGGCAAATAGTATAAATTTTTAGGCTAAATACCATGTGTAGGAACTAGTGGTGCAATCGAGCCGAGTCGAGTGGAGTAGCTGGAAGTTCGAGCTTGACTCCACTTAAAATACTCGAACTCAAAACTCAATTGAAGATTGAGCCAGCCTTAATATCTTAAGCTCAAACTTGGCTTGATAAAAAATAAGTAAAATTCGAGATCTATTCGACCCAACTTGAATATCAACCGAGTCATACTCGAACTCAAAATCGAGCCTTAGTCTACTAATAATATATATATTATAATAAAATAATATTATTAAAATATATATAAATTCGAATAGGCTCATGAGCTTTTGAGCCGAGTATCCTACTACTCGAGCTCGACTCAAAAAACTATTTGAGCTACTTGAGCTCGAACTCGAGTCGAGCTTGAATAGCTCGAGAGCAATCCAGCTCATTTGTACCCTTAATAAGAACTAAGAGGTAGAATTTGTTGCTTTATCTTAAGCAGTAAGGGGAATATATTAAAAGAATAAAGATTTATCTATTTGGTAGAGAACAACATGCCTGAATGTCAACTGGGAACTTTGAGATAGTATCAGATAATGCAGCATCAAACAGGTCATATGGACGAGCTGCAAAAAGATTCTCCAACCTCGACTCCCACCGGTCCAAAGCTGATGGTGTTATGTGAAAAGCGTTGGGACCATCCACAAGCTCATCTGTCCTCCTACACCACACTACAAGCATATCATACATGTGAGTCCTGCAAGCCATAAGATGAAGTGTAACACTAAAGTACTCCTGTCAACATACCAAATTGTAGTACAATAACCGTGAGACAGAAAATTTAGAATTATGAGTACAATTTTATCCAGCAAATTTTCTGCGGCTTGTCTAGCATCGTGTGTCTTTTATTGTATATAAGAAAGAGAACTAACTGAACTCAAGAATCCATGGTTTCTGTGATTTATGTGATGTGTGCAATCCTTGATAATGGTTATATTTTGCTATACTGCCATGGACAATAACTCAATAGAGCTATGTTATTTAGTTTACCATACTTAGGAGTTGGGCCTCCAATATTGATGTTCCATTTAATTGCACTACTTGCAAGATTGTCCCCATGATTACAGATAATGAAAGGTCGTTCATGCTGCTTCAACAAGCCTATAAGCAAAACTAGGAACTTCTAATTTCACTAAAAATGTGTGGTGAGCTATCAAAGGGTGAATTTGTCATACACAAGTGGGGTGACTGTCCTTAAAGTATTTTGTTCCCTTAGTAGTAGACTACCCTTTGATATTAGGTGATCTGATTCTTCCAAAATTTTCCATAGTTAATTATTACACCGATATCTTGTTCCTTGATTGTTTCCATATAACTACCACCCTTTGTTTGGGAATGTAAAAAATGAAAAAGGCTATCCAAATATTTGCTTACAAGCACAAGATTTCCTATAATTATTAGCATAGCAAATATGCAAGGGGGTGTTTAATTGAAGGAAGTTGGGGTCTGAAATCAGAATGGAAATGGGTGACTTCCATTTCAACAGTTTAGTTGGGAAGAGTTTAATTTTATTCCGATTTCAAGATGGAATGAGAATGGCCCAATCTACTTGCAACTTAATCCCTATTCTCCTTTGAGGATTCAAATTTTTATTCTGATTTCGATTACGATTCCGATTACGAATCAAATGCTTCGAGAGATTTCGCCATTCTGATTTCTATTTTGATTCCAATTCCGATTCCAGTTGCAAACCAAACACCCCAAGATGATTTGTCGATAAACTTGAAAGCTAAGACCTAATTGAGGAGGCTTAATGCTTTTGTTAGGGATTCTGATAAGTTACCGTAGATTGCCCAAATGGCCCTTCTTCTCCCAGGGGTCATAAGCAGAGTTCCTGCAAGAAGAAAGGAAAAAACTTGAGCGCGTGATGCCATCATCTCTGGTCTCATAAAATGAACATATATGAACACCATAACAAAACTAATGAGACAAGTATTGAATACATTACAAGAGATCTAACCTAATAAAAGGTTTTGGCATACTCTGCACAAACTTCTCCGCATCGATCATAGGCTTCCTTCAACAAATTTTGTGTTCTTGGAACAACCAACTTAGGCTTCACATCAAGCAGTACATTGGAACCAAGTTGCTTCTTCACCAAAGCTGCCTGCTTAAGGACAATATCATAGACCTTTTTCTCTGAAGATATCACCACCTCCCCTGCTGGACTTGCTGCTAAGCTACATAAAACAGTGGAATTTCCTCTGCTTTTACTTGGAATCAGACTCCACTTCCCCTTCTTCCTCTGAAGTCCATCACCATCGTACCTGGAGCGTAAAACTTTATTGACAGACCTCCAACTGCAAGACAGTTGAACTCCTTGAGTCACCTCTGGAAGCTTGAGGCTGGTAGAGATTTTAGGGGAAAAGTACAGTGCAGTGAGGCCACTGCCATGCCAAAGAATACAATTCAGTAGCTCCTTCGAAATCCCACTTTCTTGCACTTCCAATCTGTCCTATCTCATTGTCTACTGATATTGAAAAGAAAGAATCCAAGTGTCTTTCTGTCAGACTAGAAAGCTATAGCACACTTTAGTGATCATATTGATGAAAACTTGAAGATTAGAATGATTTGTCAAAAATATAAACAAACCAAGCAAGAATTTAGTTCCCCCATACAAAAATCAGACGTAACTAATTCAGAAATTTCTCATCCAAACCAGCTTTCTACTTCCTATAGGAACTTGAAGGGAAGTGAAAACAAGAAAGAATTAAAGCATTTCGAAAGCAAAATCTAATAAGGAGGAACACTAAGAAATGCTAAGATGATTTCATGAACCTATCAAATCGAACAAAAACAATTCACTTGATGAAACCTTCAGCATTATTTACCTCTCCAACAGCAGGATTCACAAAAGCATCATAAAAGGTAGTGGCAAAAAGAGCCAGCTAAAATGAGTGTCTTTTCTCCAAGAAGCAGATATAAAGTTGCCACTCCCACGACCATATGTATTATACCCAGATAGCCTCCTAAGAAAGGCCTAGTTTACTTCTACCTACAATCGTTAGAAGCCGGGGGGGAAAAATAAAATGAAGGAATGGAACCAACCAGCCACCTCAAAAGCTCCATTTGTCTATTGCCAAAACCATTGACCCCCCCATCACACGTGGCCTGGAAACATGCCAAAACTCACTCCACCATAAACCGTGGATCTCTCCATTCTTCCAGAGTCCCCCCCTCCCTCTCTCTCTCTCTCCACGCTGCTTGTCTGTGGAAAGGACGGAGCCCTCCCGAGAAAGATAGGGTTATCGCGTGCTGCCCTACTGACGAGTGCCATAAGGACACGTGGCAGGGAGATCGAGTGACGTGGCAGGGAGATCCAGCGGATGGTGGTGGTGGGGACGGCGGTCCATGTGGGCCCCGCCAAAAAGGCGACGGTAGCCAATAACTTGTCTTACGGGCTCTTAGTGGGCCTAGCGTGCGCGACCACCCGCACTTTTCGTGTGCTTTCGCTGTGGGGTCCACGGCCTGATAAGGAAGCCGAAGGATGCGTGGCAATTGGTGAGAGATGCGGTGGGTAGAACTGTTAAAATAGGCCGGCTCGATTCATAAGGATTTAAAAGATAATGGGCTGGATTGGATTAGGCCCAGTTAAAAATAGGACAGCATGTAGTTGGTCCAACCCAGTCCTTTAAAGGTCATAGGTTGGGCTGGGTTAGGTTAGGTCCAGCCAAAAAATGAGATAGCATATAGCTGACCCAACCCATGGCCCTTCCCAGCCTTTTAAGGGCCGTGGGCCAGATCGGACCAGCCGATTAAAATCTGAAAGAAAATATAACTAGATAAAAAATTAATATATATTGTATGCTAACAAACCTGCATATCCTCAATTGAAATATTATCAATTCAAATATCTAAAATTTAAAATTTCAACTCAAACATTAATAAAGTACAAATTTAGAGTTTCAAGTATCACCAATTCAATAATTCATCACACTAAATCATGTAAAATTCAATGCCACAATAAATCACATTTCATCATCCTCTTCATCTAAATTAATAATAATAAAAAATTAGGCAATCAATTCCATCAAAATCAATCATTAGTCAAGACATTAAATAAATCCAAAGAACATTAAAAAAGAATTGCCATTTGGAACAAAGTCATGCAACCAATTTCATGTGCAAATAAGAGTTTGGACCTTTTTAGAAAAGAGAAAGTTTCTATACTTATTCAGAACACGATCTCCAATACTAAAAGTAGATTCAAATGCTACTATAGTAATTGAAATGTTTAGTACATCACGTGCCATAACTGAAAGATCAGGATATCGTGTAGCATCCCTCCAATACTTGAATATATCCAAATCACTAAAGTAGTCATAATCAAGTATTCGCTCTTCCAAATAAAGATCCAATTCAGATTTGCTAGCATTAGATTTAGTTACACTCCCATATTTCTTGAACTTCTAAAAAATTTTAACACATTCACAACAAAAATAAAAGGATTAGATATTAAATAATATATAGCTGAAAAAAAATAAAATTTCAAAACAATAAATTTTAAAAATATTCAAACTTACAGTAAAACTTTATATCCTTGGTTTCACTTGGCCTCAATAAAATATTGGATTGAGAAGCACTTGCACTTACATTTGATGATGCGTTGGACTTGCTTGCATATTGTTCATAGAGCTTGTACAATTTCATCTTCACAAAATCTATTTTTTTTCAGCAGTAGAAGGATCAATCTTTGAGTAACAAAATTCTAAAAATTCAAGCTTCATATATGAGTTAAGAATAGCTCCAAATATAAGCACTACACTATACTCTTTTCAATATTTGTCAAACTTTCTTTCATTCTTTGAGCTATGTCCCTGATAACTTCATCTTAACAATACAATTATCATTCAACATATATTTAATTTTTCAAACTTGTAAAAAATACAAGTTAGAAGTTGGATAAGATGAGCCAGAGATCTTATTAGTAGTCTCATAAAATAGTTTCAAAATTTAGATATTTTTTTCTCTCCTCTATTCATCATCTGTTGGACAATATTTAAAATTTCTATCAACCAACTAGAGACTAGCAAAAGTCTTTTCATATTTAAGTGCACTATTAAATATCAAATATGTTGAATTCCATCTGATTAATACATCTAACCTTAAATCAGTCCCTACATCAAGACCCACTTGCTTAATACATCTTAAAATTTTTCATCTTCCTATCTGATCCCCTCAGATATTTGACACTCTCTTTGATTTTATACAGGGATTCATTAGCTACCTTCAAGCCTTCTTGAATAATAAAATTCAGTATGTGAGCAGAATAATGCACATGAATAAATTTTCATCACACAACAAGATATTTTGCAAACGAAGATGACCTTTCAAAATATCTACTATATTGTCGTTAGATGAAGCATTATCTAAGATAATAGAAAAACTTTTTTCTCTATATCCCATTCTTTCAAAAAATCAAATATAGTTGAAGCCAATTCCACTCCAATGTGGGAGGTTTCATACGAGCAAAATTGAAGAGTTTATTGTTTAGTTTCTAATTTTCATCAACAAAGTAAGCAGTTAAACAAATATGCCCCTCAGTAGTGCATGCTGTCCATGCATCAGAAGTCAAACACACTCTATTAGGAATCTTAGCAATGGCTTGTTTAAGCTTCTCTTTCTCTCTCAAATGAATTTTTTGAACATCAGCCACAACAATGTTCCTAAAATTCATCACTATATCTGGATTCATACACTTTGCCCAAGCTCTAATCTTATCATATTCAACAAAATTATAAGGCAGGTCATGTTTAATGATAGCTTCTGCAAGCATTTCACGAAAATCATTTGATTTATTTTCTAGAACTTATTTTCCTATTTGATTAATGATTATTTTGCCCACATTATGATATTCAATCATTTCACAACTTTGCAAATGATGATGCAAATGCGAAGTTTCATAGTTTGAACTATCAGGTTTAGGACCAACTTTGTACTCATACTCACAACCATTACATGTTGCTCTTTCTATTCCATCTTTTACTATTGACCTCAAAATAATTTTGATGATGACTAAACATTAAAGCATAAAAGTATACTAATATCTTTCAAGTTTTCTTAAGAATATTTTTATAGATGCAAAGTACTATTAAAATAAGATTGAAACCAATTGAGAACACCTTGAGCTAATGAGACATGAGTTGGAGTCAAATCCCATACAAAAGATCATTTGAAGAAGTTTGAGTTGACTCAAGATGGAATAGAGTCTGGCACATTCTGAAGCTGGCACGTAGGAATGGTATGGAATTGAGCTGATTCGAACCAAATCGTGTCGACTCCGTTTTAGAGAACAGAAGACTAGTATCTGTAGACTGAGATCGAGTTGACTCTAAGCAAAATCGAGTCAACTCTGTCTCAGAGGATAAAAATTACAGAGAGCTAAGTTTCTACCGACTAAAAATGAATCAACTTGAAGACTAGCTGAGTCGACTGCAATCAGTCCGAGTCAACTCATGAAGCTCTGACAGCTATAACAGCTAGTTCTCTAACAGCTTAGATTTTGTTCAAAATTTTTCCAACAGCTATATTTTATCTTCAATGGATAAAATAGTTATTCCTAGCTTCAAACTGCATCAAACTTGCTAGAAATCAAAGGATAATATATAAAACACAAAGGGACAAAAGAAAAATACTGTTAAAAGGAAAGAGAGAGAGAAAGACTATGCTCCATTTGAATTGATCCGAAAGCAAATCCTATCACTTCTGATGCTATCCGATCTTGCGCCAATCTTGAAGTAATAAGGACCATCGATTAACAGGATAATGGAAGTTGTTAAGGAATAAAGAAAATAATAAAGAGATACAACCTCCACTCTCTCTTATAGACTTGCCACTTCATTAATTTCTAAGAGAAATACAGACCAAACATACCAACAAATAGAAATACCATAGAAATAAATAAAAACTTGATCCCCATCTTTGGTTCCGGTAAATCTCATTTATGATAAATAGTAAGGACATGGGATAAACATAAAGTTTGAATATAATAAATATAAAGTAGTATAAAATAAACACAAACCTCATGGTAGTAAATACAAATGGGCCACGGATTAACAGAAACCTATGACGTATTCACTACCTTCTTGTTCTCCTTTTCTAAAATAAGCAGAAATATTTTAAGAATCAATACTAACCCCTTATCAATAAACATAAACTTTTCAAGATAAACATCTAGTTTATGGTGATAAATAGAAATATCATAGAATAATATTTATCAATAAATATTTTTGAATATGATGCTGCATCCTAACAATTAATGAAGTGTTATTTTTGAAATGTTGCTCTATTGTAGTAGAGAGCAAGGGGGAGAGTATATGAATGACTCATTGATGTTTCTTTTTTTCTTAACAGTTCTCATTAATCTATTAACTAGGATCCTTGTTACTTCGAATTTTGTACAAAATCAAACAGCTTTGGAAGCATCTAAATTTGCTTCGGAATCTATTCACACGTAGTTTATATGTATATATGTATATGTGTATTTGTATAATTTTTTAGAAAAATATTTGTATATTTTTATATTTGCTTATAAATATGATCAGATTTATTTGGTACACAAAAGCAAAGACATATGTGACACACATGGAGGAACTAAGATTAAAAAAATTAAATTAAAAATAAAGGAGTAACTACTACCACTTATAAATGCATACTTTAGAAGATTTGAAACCTATATCTAAAGCATCTAATATTTAACCAAAAGGATTGATATTTTGTTTGAATTTTAACTTTTAAAGTATTATGTCATTTCTTATTTTGCCTTATAAATATAGAATAGCACTATTAATATATTTACAATTTTTTAGTTCGATTAGAATGAGAATGGTTATCATTTTTATTTTAAATAATTGATATGACTATATGAATATTAACTTGTCTTCTATAACAAGGTAGTAAAATTTATGAAGCACAAAAAGAAATCCTAGATAAATATAGATAAAAATAAAGTATGTAGATATAGTATAAATAAGGATAAAAATAAAGGATGTGAGTGAATACAGATAAAATTGAATAAATCATAAGTAAAATTTTGGAATGTAAACTTTGTTGCTAATAATATTAACCTCTTCTTTCAAAATAATAGTTACCTTTGAATATTTAGAATCATATTTCTAGTCTTGAACTTTCAGAAAAAAAATTATAAAACATATGTCAAAAAAAATATAGATTATTATAACCAAATATATATTCACTTTATGGATTGGAAACTCAGAAATATTAGGCCAAAAAATTTATCAATATATAATTGTAGTCTATCATAAGGATAAATTCTTATATAATCAATATATTGTTAGTCCTAATTAAGTAATGTTAAAAAAATCATAAAACAAATTATTCAATATTTTTAAAATATTTCTAATCTTTATGAATTTCTAATCAAAAGAAAATGTATCTAATTGGTGGAATAGAATTATTAATTTTTATGTATATTTGTATCTCTTATGCTATATTCAATGTTTTAGTTACCAAAGAATATACTTAATATAGTAATTCTTTTTGACTTTTTTTTTTAATGTCTTTCAACATCTAAAACATTATGTTGGACCATAAAGTCAGCCAACCATTATAGTTTAGCATATTGCAAATACTGTATATCATTAGAGTTGTCAAATAGGACTTCTATATATAGAAGTATAAAAATATAAATATTATTTTTTTATTTTTTTCTCATTTGTTTGTGTAAAATGCAAATAAAGGATGCATATATATCAAAACAAATATACAAATCTCATGCCAAAAGAATCATACAAAGAAAAGACATGTTATTTACTATTCATGAATATTTAGATGATCATGATGGCACTAATCAACTAGATCATGATTATGATTCATGTGAGATTAAATTAATGGATTAATTATAAAACAACAACTAGAAAATTATAACAAAACATATATGATAAAAATATTAATGCTTGTGCATTGTTTGCATGCATGCATTTGGATGTTTTCTACAAATAAAATGAGATTTGTTTTTTACCTTTTCATCTATGATATAGAAGCAAAAAATATATCCAGTGACCACAATCAAAGAGGAAAACTAAAAAGAACATTAAAATAAAAGAGAAAAACTTATAAAGAGATAGTAGAAGACTTGAAACTCACATTGACTTTCTTCCCTTGGTTTATAGAACTTCTAGCATTTGGAAAGAAGAAACTAGGGTTTGTAGGATTTTAAATCATAAATTCTTAAAACTATTCTTTTTCTTATTCCATAATAGCATAGAATGATGTCAGAAGCAGGCTTAGATGCAAGTTTTACACGTTTAGTTGGTATGGGAAATGTTGTAGTTCATTAGTTTTTAAAAGTCTTGAAAGCATGAATTCTTGGTGGAGAAACATCCCAATTATAAGAGGTTGGTGGATCTAAAGAAATAGAGTATCTCTTCATTCAAAATCTTGTATTATGTTATAATAGATTAATTTTTGACCGATCATAATTAGAAACCAGATTTCTTTATAATTTAAGTTAAGAAGTACTGGAATAAAAATTTCTACTTGCAATTGTCATGCAACACAACTAAAATCATGAGATAGACAAATATTTTGATTAGTGAAATCATGGATACAACTAGACTAGTTGTTCCATTAGGTATAATAAAGAACCTCTTATGAAAAATAGACAAGTTATTGTAAAAGTTGATGTACATAATATTTTCATATACCCAAATTTACATTCACTAATATTATTTGATACATGCTATGATTTGGCCCCAAAAAAATGCAGGTTAGATATGGGTTCTATACATAAGTTTTGTACTCTAAAATAATAATATTACTAAAACTTATTTGCATATTTAATTGAGCCAAGCTAGAAAGAGCTTGGATTTGGAGGTCAAATTTGATTTATTAATTATTTCATAATACTTTCACAAAAAAAAATTCATAGAACTTATTCTAGTTAGTTTGAAAAGAGTTTAAGATGATTAATTTAAGAGTTTAATATGAGTCTAGTTAATCATCTTCATTATAAAAAATTGAGTTGAAATTGATTCAACTTAGTATCCCGTTTTAGGCTTGAATTGGACATTTGTTTAAGCTTTAATAACATTTAATTGTTTTAAAAAAACTTAAAATAAATCATATGCAATTATAAAATATAATTCTAGAAAATAACTAAAACATTATGAAGCATATTATGATGCCATAAAATATAAGATTCTAAATACGCCATAAATTGAAGCTTCTATGTGATAGCATATATTGTATATACATTATATATAATACAAATATATTTATATAGATTAGATTTATGGAGAAATTTCATATTTAATTATAATTAATTTTAACATAAAAATCAAGTTGAATTTTTGTTCGATTAAATCTAGGTTGAGCTTCATTCGAGCATAATTTAGAGCAAGCCTTACACTCCATGCACCACATGGCGTGTATGAAGTTAATTATAGTCGAGATGAATATTTGATAAATAGAATTTATTGGAATGAGTGGTTATGATTGGTTATGTTGCGGATGCCCCATAATTCGCTATTCGATTAGCGGCCTTAATTACGTCTATCAAAAAAGCCATAATTTGTCACCGCTTCACAGCTATTCATAATTTCCTCATGTGCCTCCACATGCTCACCACTTGCTCGAATGCTCCCTCGGAGAAACCCCATGTAGAAAAAAAAATCTCAAGAGAAGATGGCAACCCTTCATCCATCTCTCTCATCAAATAACTCCACATGCACTCCTTGTTTCTCCCAAATGTTAACCCCACATGCCCGCTCTTTCTCTTGTTAGGAATCTCGTTTCCCACAAGAGCCAATTGTAATCTAATTTAAACTAACAAATAGATGCAAATATAAAATTAATATCAAATCAAATATAAATTAATCTAAAGCTTATAGATCGGAGGTGTGTAGTGCACTGTCCTAAAATGATTTTCGACCCTCGTGCGGGATCAGACTCGAAAACTCTGCACCAAGATACAACCAGAGACCTTTCCTGCGGGCACGACCATGGAAAGGATGACAGAGCTTTTGTCCAATAATAGATGTAAAGATCAGAAGATGAAAAAAAATGAGATCGAAAAAGAGGTGGAGGCAGTATTTTTCTACTGTAAAACCCTCTGCCATAGGGCCATTTATAGGCCTACGGACTCGCTAGTCGAATGATAATCTCATAACCAATCAAGATAGATGGAAACAGCTTAACAAATCTTAGTTACGCAAAATAGATGGAACAGCTTAACAAATCTCAATCTCGGTGAGGCAAAACCGATGAAAATAACTTAACAAATCTCATTCTCATCGATTGAGAATAAAATAACTAACATCAACGAAACAAATATTTTCAAGAAGAGATAAAATGTAGGCCCACCATGTTGTAGATGCGAGCACGGCATGATCATGTGCGAGCCGAGCTGGGCTGGCCCGCATGTGTGTGTTCATAGACCCAAGAAAAGAGACTTCAAAATAAAGCCCTTTTCCATTTTTCTTTTTCCAATATGGGACTAAACATTATGAATGCTAGAGGTTAGGTTGGAAAATAGATGAAGGAAATTTTGAGTTTTCAAGTTCCCTCCAGAATTAACAATCCCCCTCAAAACTCAAAATTTTTAAAATTAATTAATAATGTAGATAATTTTTTGCTGGGTATAAATATTGTACAATAGGTGAAGTATCTTTCATGACTTAACTTAGTATTAATAGTATTAACTTGAAGGAAGCAGAGTGAATCAGATCTTGAACTACATTTTTTTGGCTCAGATTTTACTATTACACACATAATACAGAAGCTCATGTCGTAGATTTGCATATTAATAACCGTATGCAGGTATCTTGATTATTTCATGAGAGTTTCTAGAGATTGTCTATGTCTCGAGTCGTAGCCAAGTACAGATACTCTTATATAGGTGAGCTCCTTTTGGGATATGTGTAGTATCATATCTTGAAAATATCTCTTGGGTCTTATTCAAAGATAAACTCTTTCTGCCCACTACATAGGAGCACTAATCACTATATGGATGGGCTGGAGTCTATGACTCCTATATCACATAAATCACATGTGCTCCCTGACCAACCAATCAGCTTGTTATTACCACATTAAACTTCTTTCAAGAGATTTTCTATTACAGAGGTTGGATTTTCACTGCTAGAAGGTCCCCTTGATGACTCTAGGACCTTAGTCCTATTTAAGCCTTTAGTAAGACAAACTGTCAGGTTAAAGTTAGTTGCAACATGATTCAAAAAATTATTTGAATTTTTTTATTTTATAAATTTTATCTTAGTTTAATATATCTATTTATTTTAGTATTTACAAGTTCTTTTTACAAAAATCTATTACAGCTCTTGAATCACAATAAACTGATATTGAGAGAATAGGAGAAGATACTAAAGGAATCTCAAATAGAAGTTCTTTTAGCCATTTAATTTCAGAATAGGTAGAATCAAGGGCAACAAATTCAGCTTCCATAGTACTTCTAATTAAAATTGTTTGTTTGAAAGATTGCCAAGAGACAGCATTCCTCTACTTGATCCCTAATATGATGAAATACAAGATCTATCAGAACATACATGGATGTTGACTTCGGTATCTAACCACCACTCTGAATCTGAGTAGGTTAACTTGACAGATAGAGTAAAAAGACTGACCTAAAAGAAGATGGTTCTCCTTCTATCATATTGACATGAGGTATAGGTTGATTTTGATTCTTCATATTCTTCTTTTTATAGAAAATATTCTTCTTTTTTCGGTAGAAGCATTTGGATGCAAGATGGTTGTCTCGACCACAGACAAAGCAGAACCTCTCATTACCTTTTCCTTGGATTTTTGGGATTGATTGTTAGACTTAGACTTTTGATTTTGAAACCTAGCATTACCCATTCCTTTAAACTTCTTTCTTTTGGCTTTGAAATTTGGGTTTTGACCTCTATAAATTTGACTTATAGGATCTAGTTTTGGATTTTGAGATTCAATTAGATTAACCTTAGTTTGAAGTAGATTTTCTTGATTTTTCTGAATCTTTCTAATTCTAAACTGATCTTCTATCCTAATAGATTGAAGAACAATCCTGAGGTTAAGGGAAGACTGTGATTTTCTAAGCTTACAGGCAAATTGAGACTAAGAGGGTGGAAGCTTCTCTATCAAGCATGATACCTAATAGTTTCATCCAGAATAGATCCCTCTCTATGAATCTCTTGGACCGGATTTTGAAATTGATGAATTTGATCATTGAAGGGTATATTGTCTACTATTTTAAAACAATGAAAGTCAAAATAGTAAATCTTATAGCCCCTCATTATCTCGGATGTAGGTTTCTTCTAAAGCTTGCCAAAGGTCTTTAGAGGTCTTACATTTTCTATAAGTTTCATACAGTTCATCAGATAGACAACTTAGAATTCTAAACCTATAGTGATAATCTATCTCTTCAAAGGATTTAGAATCTTTGCTAGAGGAGGATGATTCAAATGATAGTAATTTTTCAGAGTAGACAACAAACCTAAGGATATCAACCATGCTTTTAATTGTTCAAGCCATCTAAGAAAATCTTTTCTATTGAATCTATCAGGTTTGAGACTAGATGAATTTTCAGAACCCATAGGAATAAATCTAAGGAACAAGGCTATAAGAGAACAAGCTGCAAAATATATATCAAAATATTTTAGTGATTCTATACCACTAATTTATCTATATTTTTTTTGATAGTAAGAAATAAATTTTAAAGCAGAACATAATTAATAAATAGAAACAAATTTTAATATAGAACAGAATTGATAAATAGAAATTTTAATACATAATAGACTTGATAACAAAAATCTAAATAAATTTTGAGGCAAAATAGAATTGATAAATAGAAGTTTAAACATTGAATAAAAGTTAAATGCAGAACAGATCTGATAAATAATAATTTAAATAAATTTTAACTCAAAATTGAACTGATCATATGCTATTGACAGAAAGGTAAACACTAGTTATAGTAGATGAAATAACTAATTATTTAAAATAAATTTTTTATACCAAGGTATTTGTTAGCAATTAAACTACAATTGAAATGGATCATTCACCTTAGATTATTAGGAATCTCGTTTCCCATAAAAGCTGATTGCAATCTAATTCAAACTAACAAACATATGCTAATATAAAATTAATATCAAATTAAATGTAAATCAATATAAAGCTTATAGATCGGAGGCATGCAGTGCACTGTCCTAAGATAATTTCGATCCTCATATGGGATCAGACTCGAGAACTCTGCCCCAGGATATAACCGGAGACCTTCCCTACGGGCACGACTATAGAAAGAATGACAGAGCTTCTACCCAATAATAGATGTAAAGATCAGAAGATGAAGAAGAAAATTGAAATCGAAAAAGAGATGGAGGCAGTATTTTTCTGCTATAAAACTCCTCCGCCACAGGATCATTTTATAGGCCCACGGACTAGCTAGTCGAACGATAATCTTATAACCAATTGAGATAGGTGAAAACAGCTTAACAAATCTTGGTTACGCAAAATGGATGAAAACAACTAAACAAATTTTAATCTCGATTAGGCAAAATCTCAATCTTGATTAGGCAAATCTTGTGCTAATCGATTAGGAACAAAATAACTAACATTAACAGGCAAAACAAAATGTTCAAAAATTTAATAGGGAATAATTTAAAAATAAATCAAGGAGAGATAAAATGTAGGCCCCGTCATGCCACAGACGTGGGTGTGGCACGATCGTGTGTGAGCCAAGCTGGATCAGGCTGCACGTGCGTGTTCATAGGCCCAAGAAAAGAGACTTCAAAATAAAGCCCTTTTTCATTTTTCTCTTTTCCAATATGGGACTAACATCATGAATGCTAGAGATTAGATTGAAAAATAGATGGAGAAAATTTTGAGTTTTCAAGTTCCCTCCAAAACCAACAATCCCCCTCAAAACTTAAAATTTCAAATTAATTAATAATGTAGATAATTTTTACTTGGTATAATATAGTGCAATAGGTGAAGTGTCTTTCATGACTTAACTTCACTTACTGTTAATAGTATTAACCTGAAGAAAGTGGAGTGAATCAGATCTTGAACTACATTTTTTTGACTCAAATTTTTACTATTACACATACAATATAGAAGATCTTATCGTAGGTTTGTACATTAATATCCATGTGCAGGTATCTTGATTATTTCATGAGAGTTTCTAGAGATTGTCTATCTCTAGCTGTAGCTAAATATAGATACTTTTATATAGGATAGCCCCTCCGAAGATATGTGTAGTGTCATATCTCGAGGAATATCTCTTGGATCTTATTTAGAGATAAACTCTTCCTAATCACTACATAGGAGCACTAATCATCATAGGGATGGGCTAGAGTCTATGACTTCTATATCATATAAATCACATGTGCTCCTTGACCAACCAATTAGCTTATTATTATAATATTGAATATTCTTCAAGGGATCTTCTATCACAGAGGTTAGGTCTTCACTGCTGGAAGGTCCTTTATAGGCTAAGCCCCATCCCCCTTAATGACTCTAGGACTTTAGTCCCATTTAAGCTTTTAGTAAGATAATCTACTAGGTTAAAGTTAGTTGCAACATGATTCAAAATAATTATTTGAAGTTTTTCTTTCCTTTTATAGACTTTTATCTTAATTTCATATGTCTGTTTATTTTAGTATTCTCAAGTTTTTTTTTATAAAAATCTATTGCAGCTCTTGAATCATAGTAAACTGATATTGGAGGAATAGGAGAAGATACTAAAAGAATCTCAGATAGAAGTTCTTTTAGCCATTCAGCTTTAGAACAAGTAGAATCAAGGGCAACAAGTTCAGTTTCCATATTACTTGAAGCCAAAATTATTTGTTTGGAAGATTGAGATAGCACTTCCTCCACTTGATCCCTGATATGATGAAAATAAGACCTATCAGAACATACATGGATGTTGGCTCCGATATCTAACCACCACTCTGAATCTGAGTAGGTTAAATTGATAGGAGTAAAAGAGACTGACCTAAAGGAAGATGATTCTCCTTCTATCATATTCACCTGAGGTTTAGGTTGATTTTGATTCTTCATTTTATAGAAAATCTTCTCCTTTTTCGATAGAAGCATTTAGATGCTAAATGGTTGTCCTGACCATAGGAAAAGCAGAACCTCTCATTACCTTGTTCCTTTGGCTTTTGGGATTGATTGTTAGACTTAGACTTTTGATTTTGAAACCTAGCATTACCCTTCCTTTAAACTTCTTCCTTTGGCTTTGAATTTAGATTTTGACCTCTAAAAGTTTGACCTATAGGTCCTGGATTTGGACTTTGAGATTCAGTTAGATTAACATTAGCTTGAAGTTAATTTTTTGATTTTCTAAATCTCTCTAATTCTAAACTGATTTTCTATCCTAATAAATTGAAGAATAGTCCCAAGGTTAAGGAAGACTGTGATCTTCTAAGCTCATGGGCAAATTAAGACCAAGAGGGTGGAAGCTTGTCTATCAAGCATGATACCTGATAGTTTCATTCAGAGTAGATCCCCCTCTATGAATCTCTTGGACTAGATTTTGAAATTGATGAATTTGATCATTGATAGGTATATTGTCTACCATTTTAAACTATGAAAGTCAGAAATGGTAAACCTTATAGCCCCCTCATTAGCTCGGATGTAGGTTTCTTCTAAAGCTTGCTAAAGATTTTTGGAGGTCTTATATTTTCTATAAGTTTTATACAATTCATCAGATAGGCAACTTAAATTTTAAACCTACAGTGATAATCTATCTCTTCAAAGGATTTAGAATTTTTGCTAGAGGAGGACAATTCAAATGGTAGTGATATTCATAGAGTAGACAGCAAACCTAAGGATATCAACCACGCTTCTAATTATTCTGGCCATCTAAGAAAATCTTTTTATTGAATCTATCATGTTTGAGACTAGATGAATCTTCAAAACCCATATAAATAAATCTAAGGACCAAAGCTATAAGAGAAAATGCTGCAAAATATGTATCTAAATATTTTAGTGATTCTATGTCACTGATTTATCTATAAATTTTTTGACAGTAAGAAATAAATTTTAAAGTAGAACATAATTAATAAATAGGAATAAATTTAATATAGAGCAGAATTGATAAATAGAAATTTAATATAGAACAGACTTGATAAACAGAAATCTAAATAAATTTGAGGTGAAACATAATTGATGAATAGATGTTTAAATGTTGAATAGAAATTTAAATGCAGAACATAATTGGTAAATAGTAATTTAAATAAATTTTAGTACGGAACTGAACTGATCATATGCTATTGACAGAAAGGTAAACACTAGTTATAGCATAAGATATTACTAATTATTTAATATATTTTTTTTATATCAAGATATTTGTTAGCAATTAAACTACAATCAGAATGGGTCATTCACCTTAGATTGTTAGGAATCTCGTTTCCCGCAAGTGCTGATTGCAAACTAATTTAAACAAACAAACAGATGCAAATATAAAATTAATATCAAATCAAATGTAAATCAATCTAAAGCTTATATACTGGAGGCATGCAATGCACTATCCTAAGATGATTCTCGATCCTCGTGTCGGATCAGACTCGAGAACTCCGCCCCAAGATACAACCAAAAATCTTTCCTACAGGCATGATTGTGAAAAGGATGACAGAGCTTCTACCTAGCAAAAGATGTAAAGATCAAAAGATGAAGAAAGAAAATTGAGATCGGAAGAGAGGTGGAGGTAGTATTTTTTTACTGTAAACCCTCCACCACTGGGCCATTTTTTAGGTCCACGGACTAGCTAGTCGAACGATAATCTCATAACCAATCGAGATAGGTGGCAATAGCTTAACAAATCTTGGTTATGCAAAATGAACAAAATGGCTTAACAAATCTCAATCACAGTTAGGCAAAATCGACGAAAACAAAACAAATCTCATGCTTATCAATTGGGAACAAAATAACTAACATCAATGGACAAAACAAAACATTCAAAAATTTAATGGAGAACAATTTAAGAAATAAATCAAGGAGGGATAAAATGTAGGCCCCACCATGTTGCATGCGAGCTGAGTTGGGTCGGGCCACGTGCATGTTCATAGGCCCAAGAAAAGATACTTCAAAACAAAGCCCTTTCCTATTTTCTTTTTCCAATGTGGGACTAAACATCATGAATGCTAGAGGTTAGGTTGGAAAGTAGATGGAGAAAATTTGAGTTTTCAAGTTCCCTCCAAAACCAATAATCTCCCCCAAAACTCAAAATTTCAAAATTAATTAATAATGTAGATAATTTTCTGCTGGGTATAAATATTGTGCAATAGGTAAAGTATCTTTCTTGACTTAAATTCACTTTATGTTAATAGTATTAATCTAAAGGAAGCGGATTAAATTAGGTCTTGAACTATATTCCTTTGACTCAGATTTTACTATTACACACACAATATAGAAACTCATGTCGCAAGTTTACACATTAATGGCCATGTGTAGATATCATGATTATTTCATGAGAGTTTCTAGAGATTGCTTATGTCTCTAGTCATGATCAAGTACAGATACTCTCACATAGATGAGCCCCTCCGACGATATGTGCAATATCATATCTCGAGGAATATCTCTTGAATCTCATTTAGAAAAAATTCTTTCTAACCACTACATAGGAGCACTAATCACCATAGAGATGGGCTGGAGTCTATAACTCCTATATCACATAAATCACATGTGCTCCCTGACCAACTAATCAGCTTATTATTACTACATTAAATCTCCTTCAAGGGACTCTTATCATAGAGATTGGGTTTCTACTACTGGAAGATCCTTTATAGGCTAAGCTCCATCTCCCTTGATGACTCTAGGATCTTAGTCCTATTTAAGCCTTTAGTAAGACAATCTGCTAGGTTAAAGTTAGTTGCAACATGATTCAAAAAATTATTTAAAGTTTTTCTTTTTTTTATAGACTTTTGTCTTAGTTTAATATGTCTGTTTATTTTAGTATTCACAAGTTTTTTTTACAAAAATTTTTTGCAGCTCTTGAATCACAGCAAAGTGATATTGGAGGAATAGGAGAAGATACCAAAGGAACCTTATATAGAAGTTCTTTTAGCCATTCAGTTTCAAAATAGGTAGAATCAAGGGCAACAAATTTAGCTTTCATAGTACTTCTAGCTAAAATTGTTATTTGGAAGATTGCTAAGAGATAGCACTTCATCCACTTGAACCCTAATATGATGAAAATAAGACCTATCAGAACATACATGGATGTTGGCTCCGGTATCTTATCACCACTCTAAATCTGAGTAGGTTAAATTAACAGATGGAGTAAACGAGACAGACCTAAAGAAAGATAGTTCTCCTTCTATCATATTGACCTAAGGTTTAGGTTGATTTTGATTCTTCATATTCTTCTTTTTATAGAAAATCTTCTTCTTTTTTTGGTAGAAGCATTTAGATGCAAGATGGTTGTCATGACCACAGATAAAGCAGAACCTCTCATTACCTTGTTCTTTGGATTTTTGGGATTGATTGTCAGACTTTGACCTTTGATTTTGAAACCTACCATTACCCTTTCCTTTAAACTTCTTTCCTTTGGCTTTGAAATTTGGATTTTGACCTCTATATGTTTGACCTATAGGGCCTGAATTTGAATTTTGAGATTCAGTTAGAATAATCTTAGTTTGAAGTTGATTTTCTTGATTTTTTTAAATCTCTCTAATTCTAAACTAATCTTCTACTCTAATAGATTGAAGAACAATCCTAAGGTTAAGGGAAGATTGTGATCTTCTATGCTCATGGGCAAATTGAGATCAAGAGGGTGGAAGCTTGTCTATCAAGCATGATACCTGACAGGAGTAGATCCCTCTCTATAAATCTTTTGGACTAGATTTTGAAATTGATGAATTTGATTATTGATAAGTATATTGTCTACCATTTTAAAATTATGAAAGTCAAAAATGGTAAACCTTATAGCCCCTCACTATCTCGGATGTAGGTTTTTCTAAAGCTTGCCAAAGATCTTCAGAGGTCTTTATTTCTATAAGTTTCATACAATTCATCAGAAAGATAACTTAGAATTTTAAGCCTACAGTGATAATCTATCTCTTTAAAGGCTTTAGAATTTTTGTTAGAGGAGGATGATTCAAATGGTAGTGATTTTTCTAGAGTAGATAGCAAACCTAAGGATATCAACCATGCTTCTAATTGTTCTTGCCATCTAAGAAATTTTTTCTATTAAATCTATCAGATTTGAGATTAGATGAATCTTCAGAACCCATAGGAATAAATTTAAGGAACAAGGCTACAAGAGAAAAAGCTACAAAATATATATCTAAATATTTTAGTGATTCTATATCACTAATTTATCTATAATATTTTTTGATAGTAAGAAATAAATTTTAAAGTAGAATAGAATTAATAAACAGAAATAAATTTTAATGTAGAATAGAATTGATAAACAAAAATTTAATGCAGAATAGATTTGATAAACAGAAATCTAAATAAATTTTCAGGCAAAACAGAATTGATAAACAGAAGTTTAAATACTGAATAAAGATTTAAATGCAGAATAAAATTGATAAACAGTAATTAAATAAATAACATGAAACTGAACTGATCATATGCTATTGACAAAAAGGTAAACACTAGTTATAGTAGATGAAATAACTGATTATTTAAATATTTTTTTATACCAAGATATTTGTTAGCAATTAAACTACAATCGGAACGGGTCATTCACCTTAGATTGTTAGGAATCTCATTTCCTACAAGAGCCGATTGCAATCTAATTTAAACAAACAAACAAACACAAATATAAAATTAATATCAAATAAAATATAAATCTATCTAAAGCTTACAGATCTGAGGTGTGCAGTGTGCTGTCCTAAGATGATTTCTGACCCTTGTGCAGGATCAAACTCGAGAACTCCATCCCATGATACAACCAGAGACCTTCCATGCAGGCACGATTGTGGAAAGGATGATAGAGCTTCTACCCAGCAATAGATGTAAAGATTAGAAGATGAAAAAGAAATTAAGATCAGAAGAGAGGTGGAAGCAGTATTTTTCTACTATAAAACCCCTTTGCCACAGGGCCATTTTATAAGTCCATGAACTAGCTAGTCAAACGATAATCTCGTAACCAATCCAGATAGGTGGAAATAGCTTAACAAATCTTGGTTATGCAAAATAGATGGAAATGGCTTAATAAATCTCAATCTCGGTTAGGCAAAATCGATGGAAACAACTATACAAATCTCATGCTTATCGAATGGGAATAAATAACTAACATCAATGGGCAAAACAAATATTGGAAACTTAACAGAGAATAATTTAAAAATAAATCAAGTAGAGATAAAATGTAGGCCCACCACACTTAGATGTGGGCGTGGTGCGATCGCGTGCGAGCTGAGCTGGGCCGGGCCGGGCCGGGCCGCACATGCATATTCATGGGCCCAAGGAAAGAGACTTCAAATAAAGTCCTTTCCCATGTTTTCTTTTCCAATATAGGACTAAACATCATGATGCTAGAGGTTAGGTTAGAAAATAGATGGAGAGAATTTTGAGTTTTCAAGTTCCCTCCAAAACCAACAATCCTCCTCAAAACTTAAATTTTAAAATTAATTAATAATGTAGATAATTTTCTATTGGATATAAATATTGTGCAATAGGTGAAGTATCTTTTATGACCTAACTTCACTAAGTGTTAATAATATTAATCTAAAGGAAGCAAAGCGAACCAGATCTTGAACTATGTTCTTTTGACTCAGATTTTTGCTATTACATGCACAATACAGAAGCTCGTGTCATAGGTTTGCACATTAATGGCCGTGTGCAGGTATCTTAATTATTTCATGAGAGTTTCTAGAGATTGCCTATATCTCTAGCCATGGTGAAGTATAGATACTCTCATATACATGAGCCCCTTCGAGGATATGTGTAGTGTCATATCTTGAAGAATATCTCTTGGGTCTTATTCAAAGATAAACTCTTCCTAACCACTACATAGGAGTACTTATGACCATAGGGATGGACTGGAGCCTATGACTCCTATATCATATAAATCATATGTGTTCTCTGACTAATCAATTAGCTTGTTATTATCATATTGAATCTCTTTCAAGAGATTTTCTATCACAAAGCTTAGGTTTCCACTGCTGGAAGGTCCTTTATAGGCTAAGCCCCATCTCCCTCGATGTCTCTAAGATCTTAATCTTATTTAAACCTTTAGTAAGACAATCTGCCAAGTTAAAGTTAGTTGCAATATGATTCAAAAAAATTATTTGAAGTTTTTTCTTCTTTTTATAGAATTTTGTCTTAATTTAATATGTTTGTTTATTTTAGTATTCACTGATTTTTTTTTACAAAAATCTATTGCAGCTCTTGAATCACAGTAAACTGATATTGGAGAATAGGAGAAGATACTAAAAGAATCTCAGATAGAAGTTCTTTTAATCATTCAGCTTCAGAACAGGTGGAATCAAGGGCAACAAGTTCAGCTTTCATCGTACTTCTAGCTAAGATTGTTTGTTTGGAAGATTGCCAAGAGATAGACTTCCTTTACTTGATCCTCGATATGATGAAAACAAGATCTATCAGAACATACATGGATGCTGGCTCTAGTATCTTACTGTCACTCTGAATCTGACTAGGTTAGATTGATAGATGGAGTAAAAGAGACTATCCTAAAGGAAGATGGTTCTCCTTCTATCATATTGACATGAGGTTTAGGTTGATTTTGATTCTTCATATTCTTCTTTTATAGAAATTTTTCTTTTTTTGGTAGAAGCATTTGGATACATGATGGTTGTCCCGACCACAGACAAAGCAGAACCTCTCATTACCTTGTTCCTTGGGTTTTTGGGATTGATTGTTAGACTTAGACTGTTGATTTTGAAACCTAGCATTATCTTTTCCTTTAAACTTCTTTCCTTTGGCTTTGAAATTTGGATTTGATCTCTATAAGTTTAACCTATAGGATCTGGAATTGGATTTTGAGATTCAGTTAGAGTAACCTTAGTTTGAAGTTGATTTTTTTGATTTTTTGAATCTCTCTAATTCTAAACTAATCTTCTACCCTCATAGATTGAAGAACAGTCCTAAGGTTAAGGAAGAATATGATCTTTAGGTTCATGGGCAAATTGAGACCAAGAGGGTGGAAGCTTGTCTATCAAGCATGATACCTGATTGTTTCATCTAGAATAGATGCCCTCTATGAATCCCTTGGACTAGGTTTTGAAATTGATGAATTTGATCATTGATATGTATATTGTCTACCATTTTAAAACTATGAAAGTCAGAAATAGTAAACCTTATAGCCCCCGCATTATCTCAGATATAGGTTTCTTCTAAAACTTGCCAAAGATCTTTAGAGGTCTTATATTTTTATAAGTTTCATACAGTTCATCAGATAGGCAACTTAGAATTCTAAACCTACAGTGATAATCTATCTCTTCAAAGAATTTAGAATCTTTGCTAAAGGAGGATGATTCAAATGGTAGTGATTTTTCTAGAGCAGACAGCAAATTTAAGGATATCAACTACACTTCTAATTATTCTTGCCATCTAAGAAAATCTTTTCTATTAAATCTATTGGGTTTGAGACTAGATGAATCTTCAGAACCCATAGGAATAAATCTAAGGAACAAAGCTATAAGAGAAAAAGCTACAAAATATATATCTAAATATTTTAGTGATTCTATATCACTGATTTATCTGTAATTTTTTTTGACAGTAAGAAATAAATTTTAAAGTAGAATAGAATTAATAAAGAGAAATAAATTTTAATATAGAGTAGAATTGATAAACAAAATTTTAATACAGAACAGACTTGATAAATAGAAATCTAAATAAGTTTTGAGGCAGAATAAAATTGATAAACATAAGTTAAATGCTGAATAGAAATTTAAATGCAAAACAGAACTGATAAACAATAATTTAAATAAATTTTAATATGAAACTGAACTGATCATATGCTATTGATAGAAAGGTAAACACTAGTTATAGTAGATGAAATAACTAATTATTTACAAATTTTTTATACCAAGTTATTTGTTAGCAATTAAACTACAATCGGAATGGGTCATTCGCCTTAGATTGCTAGGAATTTTGTTTCCCATAAGAGCCGATTATAATCTAATTTAAACTAACAAACAGATGTAAATATAAAATTAATATCAAATCAAATGTAAATCAATCTAAAGCTTATAGACCAGAGGCATGCAGTGCATTGTCCTAAGAAGATTTTGACCCTGGTGCGGGTTTAGACTCGAGAACTCTATCCCAGATACAATCGAAGACCTTCTCTACAGGTACGATCGTGGAAAGGATGACAGCGCTTCTATCCAGCAACAGATGTAAAGATCAAAAGTTGAAGAAGAAAATTGAGATCGGAAGAGAGGTGGAGGCAGTATTTTTTTGTTGTTAGACCCCTCCGCCACAGGACCATTTTATAGGCCCACGGACTAGCTAGTTGAATGATAATCTCGTAACCAATCGAGATGGATGGAAACAACTTAACAAATCTTGGTTACATAAAATGAATGGAAACAGCTTAACAAATCTCAATCTCTGTTAGGCAAAACCAATGGAAACAACTTAACAAATCTCATGCTTAGCGATTGGGAACAAAATAACTAACATCTACGAGCAAAACAAACATTCAAAATTTAATGGAAAATAATTTTAAAATAAATCAAGGAGAGATAAAATGTAGACCCTGTCATGGATATGATGAAATCGTGTGCAGTCCAGGCCCAAGGAAAGAGACTTCAAAATAAAGTCCTTTCCCATTTTTCTTTTTCAATATGGGACTAAACATCATGAATGCTAGTGGTTAGGTAGGAAAATAGATGGAGGGAATTTTGAGTTTTTCGGTTCCCTCTAAAACCAAAATCTCTTCCTCTCCACCGTATTACTGCCCCTTCTTTTGGCTCTATATGCCAAAGCCTCACATTTAAGCGGGTGTCATGCAGCGAGGTTCACTAGGCACCCACCCCCCTCCTCCTCCATCGCCTTTGCCTCCCCATCAGCGGACGCTGTCGCCACCGTCTACCGTTGCCTGACCCCATCCTCATCCTCGCAGCTGTCACCTTCCCCTGCACCATCCTCTACCGCACCGTCGCCCCCATCATGCTTGCCCACATGATGTCCAGTCATGCCTCACCCCCGCCCTCCTCATCCCCACTGTCGACAAGCCTAAAGACATCATCAATTTGGTGAGCTTGAATCCCAGTTTAGGGTTTCCAAAGTGATTCCTTTTTTATTGATTCTCTATAATTTTCACTTCTTTTTTCTTCATTCAATAATTCATCTTAATTGCTCTATTCTTTCACAATGCTTCGTCTTCTTTATAGGATGACCGTAATGCCTTTCTCCCTTCACTTTATATATTGAACTAGTCGAAGACCCATTTGTTGCATAGGGCCGGATGCATAAAATAATTTTCAGATATTATTATCTTATTTTCAGATATTACTATGTTCTTATTATTATTCAAATTATTATTAATAATAAATTAATATTTTATTATTATTTAAAAAATAATATTTTTAAATAATA
>KE505594.1:166458-184527 GCA_000441515.1 Elaeis oleifera | reverse complement strand
GTTAAAAATTTAAAAACCCAATTCACCCCCCCTCTTGGTTCCATAGCTGGGCAACAGTTGACATGATGATGGTGGTGAGGGATCAGAGGTAAAGATCTCAATATTTGCTTATCCTGCTTGTGAATTTGGCACGAGGTTCATTGGATATTGATCGATACTAAACTTCCACAGGTAGAGACATATGTTTTGCTAAACTGCATGGAGGTCGACCCATATGTTGAGTAAGTATCCATCATAATCTCAACTCTTTAATCACTTATCATCCTGTACTTATCTTATGCATGTATAGGCAATATGATGAGATGCTGAGACGGGACAATTCTATAATAAGTGAGGAAGAAATTTTCACTCAGTGCTCACAAAACTTTGCAAATTGGTTCCATCAACTGGTAAGCGACCATTATCATTTTATTTAATTTAATTTTTTCAATTTATTCTTTTATAATATGCAGGTCATGCAAGGCAGCAAATCCATACCTAGGATGCTAAGATCATTAGGTTACAGTCCAGCAAAGTATGTGACATGTTATAATGACTGTAACATAAATGATTTCAAATTTCATACGCAGCAATATGGAGAACATAAAAGTACAATGAACAGCGGTATATGTATAAAGGGCAGCTGGTGGGTAGAGGTAGAGAGTGACTACTATGGAATCCTCGAAGAAGTGATCAAGTTGACCTACCCCTTAGGTGATAATAATGTTATTCTGTTTAAGTATCGATTGTTTGATACCGATAATTATATGAAGATGGATCCACGATACGGACTTATTAAAATCAAACATGGATCAAAAGTATATGTCAATGATCCCTTTGTGCTAGCCCAACAAGCTGCTCAAGTGTATTATACTCTTTTTTCATTAAGAAAGAGAGGAAAGAAAGATTGATGGGCTGTATATAAGATTAAATCTCGAACCGTTCATTACACACTCGAAAAAGAAGAAGAGCCTCAATTATCAGAATACTTTCAGGAGGATGAAACATTAGGGTTTCATTGGTCTTCAATAGATGCAAAGTAGGATGCTCCAAAAATTCTCGTACATGATAGCCAATATGAGGAGATAGACCCAACTAATTTGTTTAAAGAATAATCTTATCCAAGAAGGGAAAGAAGAGGAAGAAGAAGAACTGGAAGAAGAGAAAAGGTGGAAGAAGAGAAAGAATCGAAAGAAAAATCTGAAAGGTACCAGACATCTGAAGAAGCCGATGAGTAGTACTAAGTATATAATCCTTGAATCATTTTAATTATTTATCTTACATCATTTTAAATTTGCATTGCCATCCATAATTGTATAATTAATATGATGAATCTATTATTTTATTTTTAGATATTATACATTATGTCTTCTAGAAGTCGGAGCCATGCCAGCCGAAGACAGAGATCTCGAGGAGAGAGCGATCACATGGCCAGCTCGTAGGGTTCTGCACCTCTCACACCAGACAGCAAACTCTAATACTTTAGATATTTTCATTTATGTTATTTTGTCCTTTGCTAATTAATATAATATTATTTATATTAGATATTTTGTACCTAGGTTCGGACGACAGGGGGTCACCAGTGACCCACAATCACACACACCAGTGATCGATTCCTAGACACAAAGCCATGGTCGAGAACCTGCTCGGCTCGCAGCACCTCCAACTTGATCGGAGGATAAAGAGCTCATTTACATTTAGAGCTGCTTGTAAGTACTACAACTTTAATTAATATGTTTAGAATTTAGCCATTTTAGAGTTAACATTTATTTTCAAAATCAAATTTGTAGCACGTTTAGAGAGCCTGGAGTATCTCATATAGTTACCGACATCATTCGATGCTTGATGCTGGGGCTGGTGAATAAGTTCTCCAGCTAGTCGTCTGGAGCTTGTGATGCAGCCTGGGAGATATTTTGGATAAGTCAAAAATGTTTAATTTTAAATTCATGATATATTTATATTTATTTATTAATACATGCTTCGATTCTATCTTGTAGGAGTACTATCGATTTGAAACTTCTCAGGATGAGGAGGTTGGCCATCGGACTTTTGATGAGGTGGCCACTGAAGGCTCCGAGATGGCCTCTACAGCCTCAGACAGTCTGCCATCAAGCATTTTGATTTTCAGTCACCATCGGACTGGAGGTCCTACAGGGATCATTGGATGCAGGCGAACGTATGGGAGGTCCTCTGCGATTAGTGGAGCGGTAAGAAGTACTCTCATAGACAGCAAAGGGCCTGACAGAATCAAACCACCCAGCAGGATCCGATCAGGCACATGGGCAGCTCTGCCGGCACACAAGTTGTGGCCAATAGACTGGTAAGAAATCTAGACCAAAATCCTTCACTTGAACTATAAAAATTCTTATATGTATGCTTTAATTAATTTAATTTATTATTTACTTATTGTAGACACAGTAGCTGGATCATCCATCAGGCCAGCTGTAGTTGTGGGAGGCCACACACTAGTCTAGAAGGACTAGTGACTATTTAGATTCTAGCTTGCAATAGATCACAGTAAGAATTTCAAACTGTATTTATTAAGTTGTTAAAAAATCTGATATGTATATTAGAATTAATATATTTTTGCACTATGTAGATGGATTACGTGGAGTACGTCGTTGGTAGTGCGGCGATGACCCATCCACTCAGCCCCTCCTTGAGCTTGGGGGATGGCTCAGGGTCATCGGAGGGTGAGCGGAGTCGGGCTATAGGATTCGGCCACAACTTCGATCCTTCAGTGGTTTGATACTCTTTGATGTCCTCACAAGCCTCGATGTTTTAGACTTAGAGCGATGCTCACATGGAGGAGGCCGTGCAGAGGCTTCTGAGCCAGCAACCTCAAAACTTTCGGGATGCCTTCCACGATACGATCATGAAGATTTTTTGGGATCCACAGCTATAAGACCAGTTGGACTCATTGTCCCAACCATCACATCAAGCAATTTTATTAGTAAATTATTTACTTATTTAAATTTTTATATTTAGAAGCTTCACATATTACGTTTGAATCGAGGAAGGAGATCTAGGAGCTAAAAATTCAATCTAACCATCTAATTGAGGGTCGGGGGTGCTATATTTTTGTATCATCAAATGAAACATGTAGGAATAATCTGATCGTGAATTAGAGGAGTGTATCGAAAGATGCACCTTCATATTGAAAGATACATTTTCATATTAAATTTATTAATAATATTTATTTTTTTCATTTCAAGATGCTGGAATATCCGGCTTTCACCACCAGCTATTGGAGAGGAGTCAGAGGATGAGGAGGAGGATCTGGGCTGATTTTTTTTTATTTTGATGTATTATATTTTTTTGATATTGCTTATAAAATTATATAAATTATTTTTAATATAATATAATTAGTTTTTTATTTGTGATTGTCATATTATCTTTGGATTTTAATTATAATAGGTATTAAAAACCATAATTGATTGTGATTAATTAAAGTAGATTTTAAAAAATATTATTATATTTTTTAAAAAAATAAATTAACTATTATCAACGGCAAAGACGTTGCTAATAATAAATATAGATTTTTTAAAAAATTAATATTACCAATGGCATTAGCCGTTGCTAATACTTTTAGTGATGGCATTAGCGACAATAAAGCCGTCGCTAATTATTTTAATTATTTTAAATTTATTAAAATAAAAATAATAGCAATAGAATTTAGCCATCGTTAATACCGTCATTAATACCTATTATTAGCGATGGCTAATAAACCCGTCGCTAATAAGGGCAATTAGCGATTAGAATTTTTTCAACCATCAATTAGTGATGGGGTGTCATCGCTAATAGTATTAATGACGGCAAATCAACTATTAGCGATGGTTAATAGTCCAATTTCTTATAGTGTGTGGTCCATTTGATGTACAGATCAGGGGTAGTTATCTCTACTTCATATCCTTTATTGATGATTATTCATGGTATAGGTACGTGTACTTGATGCGACACAAATCTGAGGTCTTCGAAAAGTTCAAAAATTTAGATGTGAAGTGGAGAAGCAAACAGAAAATCTCATAAAGATTCTTCGATTAGATCGAGGAGGTGAATATCTTAGTGAAAAGTTCTACAGCTAGCTCAAGGATAATGGCATAGTCTCATAATAGATCCCTCCTGTAACGTCTCAGCTCAACGGGATATCTAGGAAGAATAGGATCCTATTAGATATGGTCCAATCCATGATGAGCTTCACCGATCTTTTATTTTTTTTTGGAGACATGCATTACTTTCTATGATTTATCTTTTAAATAAGGTTGCCTCTAAATCCATTCCTACCACACCATATGAAATTTGGCATAGTAAGAAACCAAGTCTTGGTTATTTGAAGATTTGGAGATATCCGATCCATATCAAGTGATAGTAGGTGGATAAGTTATAGGTTAGATCTATTAGAGCTTGATTCATAGGGTATCCTAAGGAATTCATGGGATACTATTTTACTTCCCAGAGGATCATAATATAATTATGAGTCATCATACAATCTTCTTGATAAAATAGTTTATCCAAGATGGAGGTAGTGGGAGAAAAATTGAGCTTAAAGAGAGAGTCTTTAAAGAGCAACGAATCCTAGAGTCGGAACCTATTCATAATGAACCAGTAGATGTGGTACCTCCTTTACCTCGTAGATCTAGTAGGATCTTTCATCCTTCTAAAAGGTACTTAGATATACTTATAGGGGATATAGAGGAAGTGTTCCTAATAGGAGATAGAGACCATAGAGATGATCTCAAAACCTATAATGAAGTGATGTTAAATATTGACTCCAAAAAATGGAAGGAAGCAATAAAGTCAGAAAATGACTACATACAGTCCAACCAGATTTGGACTTTGGTAGATCTATCCAAAGGTATAGTACCTATTAGGTATAAATAGATCTACAAAAGAAAATAGGTTCGAATGATAAGGTAGAGACCTATAAGGTAAGATTGATAGCAAAAGGTTATAGTCAACATGAAGGTATTGACTATCAGAAAATTTTCACCACTTGCCATACTAAAATTCATCTGGACACTACTCGCTGTTGCAGTCTATTATGATTATGAAATCTGACAGATGAATGTGAAAATTGCTTTCCCAAATAAATATCTTAAGGAAGATATCTATATGGAGCAGTGTATGGGTTTCATCTCTAGTGATAGTGATCACAAGGTCTGCAAGCTGTAAAGATCCATATATGGACTTAAGCAAGTATTTCGAAGTTAGAACACTTACTTTAATGATGTGATCAAATCATTTAATTTCATCAAGAATGAGGAGTCGTGTGTGTATAAAAAGATCAATAGGAGTGCTGTCACATTTTTCATACTGTATGTAGATGACATCCTATATGAAAGACCTAGAAGAAGCATCCTATATTCTTGGAATAAAGGTTTATAGGATAGATCTAAAAGGATGCTAGGTCTTTCATAGAAAATGTACATAGAGGAGATACTGAAGAGGTTCAGCATGAAAAACCAAGAGAAAACTTTACCTCTTAGGCATGAAATTTATCTCTCCAAGAAGATGTGCTCTGACACACCTCAGGAGATGCAATGCATGAGCAAGATCCCTTATGCTTTGGCTATAGGGAGTCTTATGTATGCCATGATATATACTCGACTTGATATAGCTCTTATCATGAGTGTCACGAGCAGATATCAGTCGAATCCAGATGAAAAGCACTGGATTACTGTGAAGAACATCTTTAAGTCTTGAGAATAATTTAGGATTTGTTCTTGATCTTTGAAGGAGGATCTAAGCTGAAAGTGGAGGGATACATTGATTCAGACTTCATATCTGATGTCGATGATAGAAGGTCTACATCGAAGTGTATATTCTTATGTAATGGAGATTTGGTTAGTTGGAAGAGTTTAAAACAATTGATCATCATGGATTCAACAATGGAAGATGAATACGTCGCTGCCTCTGAAGCTGCTAAGAAAGCATTCTAATTTAAGAAATTCATTATGGAGTTAGGTGTCATGCCATCGGATGCCATTACACAATACTTTACAGTTCCACATCATACGCAAATACCTAGAAGTTCATTGAGGTGCAGAGAGTACCTCCATAAAGAATGTGGCAGATCCACTGATGGAGCCTCTCAACCAGCATAAGACCAAAGTTCATCTTGAAAAGATGGGACTTAGATTTATGACCAATTGATTTTAGTACAAGTGGGAGTTTGTTAAATGTGTGTCCTAGAAGCCAATTGTTGGCTGATGCATAGTATAATTTTAGAGCATAAATTTATATTTATAAATTTTATTCATTAATAAATGAATAATTTTATTCCAATCATATTTTGTGTGTCCATGATTCATCCAAGGGATTAACAGATAATAATATATATTCTCAAGGTATTGAGAATTTGGGACATATATTATTGATGGTTAATTTCTAAAGACTCTCGATTGAGGAATTATTATGGAGGATGGTGATCGATCCAATTAGATCGATGCATGGATCATTTTCTTTTGGACAGATGTATCTCGAGTGTATAGTGTGAAGATACTGGAATGAGAGTGCAAATGATTTTTATAGAACAACTTGCACTATGTATGACCAACATAAGAAATCACTTTGATGTCTACTCACTTTCAGTGGTTTGCTCGATGCTGAAGTGATGTGAGTGGTTCTTTGACCTGCAATATCTCGTCTATTCACAGTGAGGCTACTGTAGTTTGACTGCACATAAACTTGATCTCCTAGCTATTTGATTGTAGGTTCAGATTTACTGTTAGGAGTAGGATGCATCTAGATGAATTTATCGATCTTGATAGAAAGGAGAAGTCCTATATGATTTTAAGACTGAGTTTAAAAAGTCTTCGATCGAAGCAAGTGTGAATACAAGAAAAAATTTTACGAGAATTCACAAATGAACTCGAGTCAAGCCAATCTTGCATATGATTGATGTTGGATTTGATGAGTTTTCATGACCTCCGTCTAGTCGAAACTTATGATAGAAAGATTGAATCACATGATAATTGTACCTAGAGATTCAGTAATTTTATTCTGTAGATTATCACTATATCTGCTAGATGTCACTGATGGATTGTGAGACTCATCGATCATCATTTTGATGATCGATGACCCTTGATGGGCAGAGTTGAAATCATTCCAATCTATTGAAAGAAGTTTCAATGATATTGTGATAGGGATCATGGTATATCTCACTATCAGACAGAATAGAACCAATGAGAACACACATAATAGAGATTTTTGACTGATCAGATGGTTGAGTTGCGATTATGAATTACAATTAGATCTAAGTATCAATGTGATTGATGATTAATCTAATGCAAAAGTTGCAATAAAATAATTCACTAAGAGTTAGTGAGTTATAAAAGGATTAATTAGTAATTGAATTGCTATTTGGCTTAATCTGATTGAGCAATGGGCTTAGAATCAAGTCTAATTGAATTCAATTCAATTTAGTTGGTTTGGATTTGATTAGATCAAGTCTGATTGGATTATGAGATAACCTAATTGCAAGAAAGATCAATTCCTGATTTGATTAGGACTTAGATGCAACTAATTTTCTAATTGAATTAGGATCTAATGGGGTTTCTAGTTGGATTAAGATTTTTCTCTCTTTGGGTGCAACCAAATCCCAATTATTTAGGGATTAATTAAAGCACCAAAGAGTCCTAGTTTGATTGGGCTCTATCTCCCTAGCACCACCCATGATGCTGCCCGTATTTTCTTATGCCCGCTTTGTTTTAGTGTGAGAAATGAATGCCCATACCTCTCCACACCCTTCCTTCTTCACGCCAAAAGGGTTTAGTTAAGTTCCCTTGGAACTCAAACTCCTTATCAGATAAGAATTGAATCTATCAAGATTAGGTTTGACCTAATCTCTTGGATGCCAAATAAAAGGGGTTTTCTCTTGGGGCGTGAAGTGTGAGGAAAGATAGAATTTTCACCATGAAAATTAAAGAGAAGTGGTGTGAATCCATCTAGGGCATGGGATATATCTTTGGCATCTCTTTTTTGTGGCATTGGATTTTAAGGAGAGAGAAGAAGAAAGAGAGAAAAGATTTCTCATAGTCTTCTTCTTCCACCTCTTCTTCTTCTTCCTCATCTTCTTCATCTCTGAGAGGGTCTGAGAATTGAAGAAGATCTACATCAACCATCAAGAAGTGGTTCTGCAAGGAAGCTAGCATGTCGGGAGATCAAGAAGCTTCTGATCAGATCAAGATCTCGTGTGGATACCTGTAGAGATCGGATGCTTGTACGACTTAAGGAACCCAAATATCCACATCATCGACTGCGGTGTAGATCGTCTCGTGCAAAGGTATAGAGATCGGATCTCCACTTGGTAGATTAGAATTTTAGATCATATTTCAGATGCATGATCTTGTCAGTATCGTAGATCCATTTTAGGTGGTTTAGTAGATCAGATCTAATACATATTTAGATTAAAATATTTAATCTATATTTATTCCACTGTATATGATAAAAATTTAGAAACTACATGCATGAAGCTGCCTAATCCAACAGAAGCTTGGTTCTCCCACTTAAGAGCCTCATTCTTAAGAAATACAAAAGTGACCTCATCTATCTTGAAGGTGCTCTTCTCCATAAGAAGAGCAATCACCAAAGACTCAGAAGATGGAGGAAGCGATGAAAGCAAGATCAATGCCCTGATCTTCTCCTCAACCTTCTCATCAATCTGAGGAGATCAGTGAGGATTTTCTGAAAGTTATTGAGATGCTCTTGCATGCTCTGTCCTTTGCTTATCCGTAGTTAGTAGAACTATTTTCAGAGGATGAGAGCATTGGTGAGTGGCTTCGTCATGTACATCTCCTCGAGCTTCGTCCATATTACCATCAAAGAAGTCTGGCTAAGCACACTGATCACCACATCATTTGTCAAGTACAAGTGATCATACTCACCACCTGTATTTGGAGTCGCCTCCAATCCTTCTTCTCCATAGTAGTCGGCTTCTCCTCATACAACAGAGCATCAATCAACTCTTGTTGGATGAGCACATCTTTCATCCTCACTTGTCATAGAAAGAAATTACTCTTTCTATTATACCGATTGATCTCTATCTTGATTGAGTCTATCTTCTCTATCTTTTCAACCCAATCAATACTGCCACAATCTGGACAAGCGTATGCTCTGATACTATTTGTTGGAAAGGATCTCTCACGAGTATGGAATATGGATCCTCCTCTCAAGATCGCTAACACTGGTGATGATGTCGATATCACAACAGAAAGGAAAAGAGATATAAAAAAGATACAATCAAATACATTGATCAATCTAAGGCTCACCTCTATGGGACATACAAGCTTCACTATGAAAGAAAAAAAATACAAGAGAAGGTCACACCCTCTCTCAACTCTCATACATCAATTGCTCTCTCTTAATAAGAAGCACAAAGAAAATCTCTTATAATACTCTCAAAAATCCCAAGAAACTCTCTGGCCACCACCTACTACTGCCTGCTACTCTTACTCGCTACTAGCTCTTCTCAGTCCATCTGTCTCCTTTATAGAGCCCAAATCAACTCATAGTCAAATCCAATCTCCTATTGGGACTCAAAACCCTTCTGGCCATTTGATCACCCCTACACATTTTCTGGCCGTTCGATCATGCAAAATAGCTCACGATCATGCCCTCAGCCGTCGGATCGCATATTCCTATGCGTGGACTATGTGAAGTGGTCTCCTGGACCACGTGGTGAACCATGCGGTGGACCGCAATGTGCTAGGCCGCATGCGCTACAGGCCTCCATGCACCTACAGGCCACGGGTGCCAGCAGGCCTGGGTGCCCACAGGCTCGCTGGCACGCAGGGGCCTGTAGCACACATGGTGCCTACATCTGTGGGCCTGATCTGCTGGGTTTCTCCGTCTTGGATTTCTCTGCTGTGGACTTTTTGCTATGGATCAAATTCGAGACGTCAAAATCTAACAAATATAACATATTATTAAGGTCATAAATACTATAATATTATACTAATATAATAGATTATATTACTATATGAATAATATAACAAGATAATAATAATATAATATAATATAATATATTATTAAATTAGATTATAATCCATTGTTTATATAATACTACATATTACATTATAATTATAATAATATTATTTATATTATATTAATAAGATAATAATAATATAATATAATATATTATTAAATTAGATCATATTTTATTATTATATATAATATTATATATTATATTATAATTATAATAATATCATATTATGGTATTATAATGCACATGATATTATAATATTATATTATCAAATATAATAATATTTAATATGTAATAATATGTAATATTCGATTATCCACTATACAATACTATTTAATATCTTTTATTATCATTTATCATATCAAAATATTTTTTATTTAATTATTTGTCATATGTTAAAATTTCACGGCGTTTGAAAAATTTATGTACTAAATAGTAATAGCTTTTTGTCAAAACATTGCTTTCAAAAACTACAAAAACTCTGTTGCTAAAGGCAACTATCCTTATCTTCTGGTTATTGTATTTTATATAATCTTTTCTCAATACTTCAAAAAATGACAGTCCAATAACTCTAGCTAGGACTTTTCTACGTATATAAGATAATTAAACATAAGAATTCTATATTAGTAAAAAGAGACAAAAATAATAATTAAAAGTTTATAAAATAGATATTTCTTATAAGTTCATCCAACTCTATTGTGTTTAAATTTGACAATACGAACAGTTGTTTGGTCATTGTCTCTGAATTCAATGACCATGATATTAGCTAGTAAGTACCCTCTGGAGGTAGTCTATGATCGTTTCACTGTTTACTAGTGAAGTTTCCCCCTTCAATTCTCAGGTAAGATTTCAGTATTATTATAATCTGGGCCTTTTTCCGCCTTCGCTTGTATTGCAATGAAATTGATCGTCATTAGCCTAATACTCTGTCAGATTCAATGGAGATGCTATGAGCCATTATAATAGAAAATAAATGATAGCAAAGACTTATTTCATTACTTTACTTATATATATATATTAATTAATTAATTAAAGTTAATATTTTTTTATGTATATGAATATTATCATCAATAATATCACTTCCATGCTCACCTCGATGCTCCTTAAGTCACCAAATATGAAGAGAGTTAAAACTAATATGAAGATAAATAAATAAATAAAAGATTGGATAATTACATATTAGACGATGGAAAAGATGGAAAAGGTGAGATAAGATCATAGCTGGAACATATATGCAATAGCTTTACCATAAAGAACCTAAGTCCCCTAACTAAATTTAAAGGCCAAAGAGTATGCTTCACCAATACTAACACTTATTTCATTCTAGCCATGCTTAAATCCATGTCATATTGATAATCCCCAACTATACCACACTAATGAACATCAAATTAATAATGAATATTAGAAATGGAGAAAAGAAAAACAGAGATTGACTTCAAATAGATGTATGACTCCCTAATTTTAATAGTGAAAATGTGGGTGGGGAAATAACAATATTATCAATAATATGAAACATGGTGTACAAAAAGAGAGCAGGGAAGACATCATTGTTACCATAGTCATAGATTTTCAGGGTGGTGACGTTGTAACTAAATGTTGCCAGGGTAATGACGTGGTAGTGTTATTAATAGTACAACACCAATGAGCTATGATTTGGTATTACGAGGTTCTTGTCCTTTAGCTGTACGTGTGTTGCTTGCATTAACCGCCACCGTCTAATTACTTTCTCCAAACTCATTTTTCATCTTCTTTACCAATCTTCTGGCCAATGCTTGTTCTTGGGTATTTGTTAGCTGTATAGATGGGAATAAAGTGCAAATAGCTAAGAATCACATCCCAACTCCACATGACTATGGTAAAAGGTACTTTATATATAATAGTAGAATAATTTATTCATCAATTATATAATTGACAGTAATAGTTCTTCGGAAAACCTACCGTTGGCATCATATAAAGGTCCCAAGAGGGCCTCATCATAAGCTGAATTTGAGATGAGTAGCTGTCACTCAACGTTGTCTCCACAAAGCAACACATATCCAAACCGTAGTTAAAATACTAAAACTTAAATACTACACAAAGAGGGCTTGGTAGCCCTCTTAAAACTCTACAGAAGGATGTTCATAAAGATTTTGAAACCTCAACATGCACCCCCATCCCCTTAGATTGAATATGATCAAGCAGCTTGATTAGAAGGCTGGATAGCTGGCTTTGGATGACCAACCAAATTAGAAGATGGGTCAAGCACTCTAGGCTAAGCCTCCAACAAATTACCATCACCCCCTAACACACGATGCAAATGAGTAACAAGAGTATGATGATTAATGGAAAATCAGTACCTGGCTCCCGAATCCTGAGGCTCCTTTGACATAGGAGAGGTTGTTGTGGATGACCTATCGATCCTTCCAGTCAATTGCTCGATCTGGTTAGTCTCCACAGCCTTCGAAACCTCCTTTCTAGCTAATTTCTTAGAATAAATAACTATGACAAAAGAAGAATTACCCATTGAAGACCCATCACAATGCTCCTCTTGGACAATTAGCATAGTCTAAGATGGAGATTTAGACCTAGCTGATTGTACTAACCCCAATGGATTCATGGGTGAAGGCTTCCACTTTTCCTTTTGACCTCCTAACTCTCAATTAGGTGACCAATAAAACCTCCATTAGTGTTGATATTTCATGATCCAAATCCTTAGCAGACAAATGTGTAAATCAAGACCCTTGATTACCTACAGTATGCCCTTTCAGTGAGTGTCCATTTTGAGACTCAATTTTTCTTCAAGCAAGCCACTTAGGATAAAGCCAAGAAGGACTAGAATGCATTTCCCTTCCGATGGAGTAGGAGATAAGTGAGATCCTTTTCCTGGCTCCAATGACAATGACACACAAGTTGCCCTGATCCACTGACCATATAGCTTCTTAAGAGTAGGGTCTAGAGCATACTTATAAAAAATACAACTTTCTAATGTCATGCCTAGCAGACCGCAATCATAACTTCACACCTCAAATCTGAAATATAATATAGCTATACTATTGAGGAGTGCAGCCTATGATAACACGAAGCCAACAGTTATAATCTTGAATAAATCAAAATCCAAATCCATTATCCATTAAAAATTAAATAAATATCAATTCAGAGTGATTAAATCCAAATTTAGATATCAAAACCCATAATCTCAAATTTAGAATGTCATTAATTACAACTGGTAATCAATAAAAGAACCAAAATTTAGCTATAAAATCATCTAGCTAGCATGGTCTCCAAAGCTTGAACCATTCTTCATCTCTAGTGATCCTATTCCTCCAGAAAAAAAATAATAAAAGAGAAATGAGTGATACTAGCTTAATAAGTAAACCTACATGCATCTCTTTATCGGATCAAGCATAAGTTCTTTATGATAATATAATATTAAGAAAATAATAGATATTTGAAAACTAAGCATTTCATAGAGCAATATAATATAGTGAGTCATAAAGACAATCATGCATGTATAAATCATAAATCTTTCATAAAGATGATGATTCATAAGTTATTTTGTCATGTGTTCGTATCATTTTTATAATCTTACTCATAGATATTTATTTTATGGTTAATACCCATGACAGGGCCCATGTTCTTAATGGATAGAGTTCTTATTTTGTATGCCAATTTTATATCACTGATAGGCCTATGCTCTTATAGATGCTAGTTTGGATGTCGATTTTCTTAATTCTAAAGATTCATACATAGCTATCTGAGAGCTTTTGAAATTTTTATATATTTTTTTTAAAATATATATTTATATAGATAGAAAAATAATAAATTTATGCTTCATAAACTTATCATTTTCATAAAATATATTTATGAAATCATTTATTATAATAAAATATAGTTTTTCATATCTCATATACTGATCTTTATTTTATAAAAATATAATTTCATCAGTAATAGATTATTTGCATGAAAAATATGGTAGTTTAAAATAATAAAGAATGTAAGATTTACTTACCTTGCCGATCCTAGATCTTCAGACTTCGTTAGAAAATCAGCTAATCTTATTTAAAATATTAAAATATAGTTAATTTTTGTTGATGAATTTAATGAAATTTAATACTATGAAGAGGAGATCATTGATTGGATGGCCAGTCTAATAGACTAGATGGATCATATCTAAATGAGTCGATCAAGAAATTATAAAGTATGGATGGGATCAAGATCAAGATCGATCAATAGGATTCATCAATAATGAATTTCAAAGATGCTCGACAATGTCGAGATGGGGTTAACATACTGCATGGATGTCATAATAATTTTGAAACTCTTTAGAAAGATCATCTCAAGTTCATATTGAGGTCCATGGATCAGATAGAGCATGAAAGAGGGAGTAGAGAGAGAAACAAAAATCTAGAGAGAAAGAGAGGGAGATAAGAGAGAGAACCCTTCTCTTTCTTTTTTTCTTTTCTTTTCTTTTCTTCTCTTTTCTTCTCTTCTTCTTCTTATTTTTCTTTTCTTCCTTTTCTTGGCCATTAGGGGAGGAATAGGGGTGGTGGTTGGTGGTTGGAAGGCCAGCAGCGAGAGGCGATGCATGGCAGGTAGTGTGTGGCAGTAGGTGACGATGTTTGGACGGCCAGTGGCAAAGATCGAGCAGTGGAAAATCAAGAAAAAAGAGCTCGAAAAATAGGGGATCTAGGACTTTTCTTCATTTTTAGCTATTGGCCATCATTGGTGGCCGTGGACTTGCTATGGAGGGTCATGGAGAGGTTGGAATACTCGGCCTAGAGCTTGGCTTCAAGGAATGGTGATGTCGGCGGCCAAAAAAAGGGAGAGAGTGTTGAAAAAATAGAAATTTCTTTCTTTATAGTTTTCTGACGAAACCGATGGCCGGCGATGGTGCCAAATGCCATAGAAAGAGGGGGAGGAGAGAGAGAGAGGAAGGTGGGATCAACGTTTTATGTTGATTTTAATGACTCTTAGCCCCAATTTTCAAGTGGGTATGCGGACGGTAGGCATAGCTTTAATGGGAGAAAAGAGAGAAAGAGAGAAGAAAGGAGGGGCTTTGCTCGATGGAGTGTCTTGGAGGGAGGGAGGATAGCTTTATAGAGGATCTCTTAGGGTTTTGGCAGCTTTTGGAGTCCAATTCTATGTCGGACTCAATGGAGAAGAAGACTCTCATCGAGAGTCTTCATCTAAGTTTTTTTCTTGTTTAGGGATCAGTCCATGAACCGGCCATCACAATAACACATCTCTGACAAATCCTTATATGTAAATTCTCGCCTAGTAACATCATCGTTGATCTTTAGTCGAGTCTTTGGACAAACACTTTTAATGAGATCGTGCTGTACATAAACTCCCACTAACCTCAAATTGGTGGAAGTTGCAGTCCAATTGTCAGTGTTTTGGTGTTATTTCACCTCCTTCTAGTCCTGGTTGGCTACCGGGTGTTGTGTATGCCAGTACTAAGCAATATAGGCACAGGGCTCTTTGGGAGTTGGTGCATCAAGTTCTTACCCTTGGCTTGCCTTTATTGTTAATTGGGGATTTTAACTGTCTTTTTCTCATACGCAGGATGAATGTGGAGGTAAAGCTTTTTGGGTGGATTGGAATGTACAGGAGTTTCAAGCATTTGTGAGAACCTCGGGTCTGCTTGACCTAGGGTATCTCTGGCCCAGGTTTACTTGGTGTAATAGTTAGCAAGGTTGGCAAGGGTTTGGGAGCATTTGGATTGGGTTTTTGCTTCACAGGTTTGGTTGGATTTGTATCTAGAGCCTAGAATATGGCAACTTATGCATTTTGCTTCCAATCATTTTCCTGTCTTACTGTTGGTCTCTAAATCATCTAGTAGGTATGCTCTTCCTTTCAGGTTTGAGCAATTTTTGAGTTCGTTCAAAGGGGTTCAAAATGTTATCAAAAAGGCATGGAGAGCTGTAGAACAATTCCCATTAGATGTTCGCTTGTCTCTTTTGCTTGATAAGGTTAAAAGATGTGAGTATTTGGAATCATCGGTATTTTGAAAGGGTGATCATCTTTTCAAAGATTTTGCTTTTATGGAATCTAGAATTAAACAAGGGGGTCTTCGCATGCATGATCATATGCTGCTTATGAGGCCATTGCGGGAATATCATAAAATTTTGAAGATGCAGGAGCTATTTTGGAGGCAAAGTTAATAGTGACTCAAGGGAATGCAAATGCTAAGTTCTTTCATAGGTCTACGATGCTTCGACGAAGAAGAAATGGGATTTTTGCCTTGTAGAGTACTAGTGTTGAATGGATTGAAAGGGATGAGGGGTATTAAATGAGTTACTTTCTCATTTTGTCCACGACGGGAGTTTCAGCGTCATTCACTAGAGCTCTGGTCGCCACAACCACTCATCACTATTTCTAAACATAGAATGCTTTGCTGACTCAATCTGTGACAAAGGATGAGGTAGTCCAAGTTCTGAAGCAGATGCATCTAGATAAGGCAGAGGGTCCTGATGGGTTTCCTACCTTTCGTTTGGAATTTCTGGCATATTGTTCAGAATGAAGCAGTACAAGTTGTTCAATTCTTCTTTACCATTGCTGTAATGAACCCGGTTTGGAGAAGGACCTACATTACTTTAATACCTGAAGTCAACAATCCTTCAGTTCCTTCAAAAGTCCATCCAATTAGCCTTTGTGATTCTATGTGTAAGTTGGTGGCCAGAGTCTTGTTTAATCAGCTCAAACTGGTGATGTCTGGATTGATTTCAGATGTACTAGGGGGTAGGAGTATCATTGAAAATATTCTAGTTGTCCAAGAGATGATGCATTCTCTTCATAAAGCATTGAAAATATTTTAGTTGTCCAAGAGATGATGCATTCTCTTCATAAAGCACCTAGCCCTAGGAGTCTTATGATGGTTTAAGGCTGACATGGAGATGGTTTATGACCAATGGCGTTATTTGATTGTAGTTCTAAAGCAATCTTCTTTTCATGACCCTTCTGTTAAATGAGTTACCTCTTGTATTCCGTAGCCTGAGTTTGCTCTCATAGTTAATAGATAGTCGGCTTCTTGGTTTCCAAGAGTATGAGGCCGCGATGCAAGCTAAGTTGCTCAGTGCACATAGGCCAAGATTGTTTTGTAGATGATTATGTTGTAGTACCCAAGACTCGATAAAGGATGCTCTGAGCCTAATACTTATTCTGGTTGCTTACTGTTATTCTTCCGGTCAGTGTGTTAATTGGCTAAATCTTTATTTATTTTTAGTCCTCAGTACCTGCTATTACATAACAAATTGATGATATTTTCGTAATGAAGGAAAGGCAAGGTGTGGAGTATCTTGGGTTTCGTATAGCTAGTAAAACGCTTTGTACTATTGATTTTAATTATCTATTGGATATTATTTTGGGTGAAGTATTTGGGTGGAAGTGGAACGCTCTCTCTTTTGTGAGGAGAGCAACCATTCTTCAATCCATCCTTTCATCCATTCCTATATATGTGATGTCTTCATATTTCAGCTGCTATTTTTAATGTTCTTGAACATGAGTTTTGGGCTTTTCTTGGGGCCATTCAACTGATCAATGGTGGTTGCATTCTTTGTCTTCGGAAACAGTTTGTTCACCCAAAGCTATGGGGTGTTTAGGTATTCGATCTGTTCATGCCACAAACAACTATTGTTGCTAAAACTAGTTGCTAACTTATTTTTTTTGGTCTCGAGTTGCTAACTTTGAGGGTTTAGTTGCTAACTTAATTTTGAAGCCAACTTCTTTATGGTTATACTAGTCTTTTTATTGATAGCAGAAAGATTGTTCTCCTATTTGGTGCAAGAAATATGTAATCAGGGAAAGAAAATTCAGCATCACTTAGGATTCGTTTTGTTCGCGGGAAGAATTTTTCTTCATGGAAAGAATTTTTTTCGAGAAAGTAATTTTTCTAGAAGTTACTTCCTGAAAAGTTATTCTTGAGAATAAGATTTTGGTATATTTGGTTGATGATGAGAAAGTCATTTATTGCAGAGTAGCTTATATTTGATTGAGCACCATTTTTTGAAAAAAATTATACAAAATATCTCTTATGCCCTTAGTAAATATAAGACCATATCTTTTTACTCATAAACTTTATATAAATATTAATATTATATAAATATAAATATAAATATAAATATAATATT